>UYYA01003919.1:0-246326 GCA_900624975.1 Angiostrongylus costaricensis
TCACACTCGAATTGCATCCAACAAACCGGCTGTGAAGGGAGAATTTTACAGTCTTGAAGCGACAGCCGATTCATGCAGCGAATCTGAGCCCCCATCGAGGGTGGTTGCCAGATAACGAAATAAATGGTGGAATTGCTGAAACCAGCATTACATGTGAAATTGGGTTAGTTGTTTACCTAAATATGGCTTTCAAACGGAATAAAGGACTCCAATTAAACTCGCGTAGCCTGCTGTCATAGGTAGGATATACCGCTGAATCGTTGTTGAAGTTACCAAAGAGAAATTAAGGATAACTGTTAAAGAATGCTTCTTCCAGCTATAAAAAAACCCAAAAATCATGAAGCTGAAACAAACACGATAATCCGTTTGCTATATGAACATCAATGAGGTAGGCATACGCTCAGTTCTTTTGTTAGTTTGCCTGCGTAGAATATCTTTCCGTGTAGGGTTCTAGAACTTTTTGTAGGTATTTCATTCACTACTGGAAATGTTGTATAACATCTCTACCATTTGTAAAAAGGATGCCAAAATACATTTAAATCGCTGAGTTTACACGCTTTGTTTCACTTTCATCGATTTAGAGAAGGCCTTTGACTCAATTGAGATAGAAGCAGTCATGGAAACCCTTGTTAGTTAATGAGTCCCTTCTCAGTACATAAAGATTCTTCGTGAGCTGTACAGAAATTTTACAACCAAGGTATCACCATTCTACAAAGATATTAACATTGATGTCAAAAGAGGGGTTAGGCAAGGCGATACCATCTCGCCAAAATTATTTACCACCACCCTTCAAAACGACATGCGAACATTGGAATGGGATAATATGGGAGTGAAAAATCAACGATCGACAGTTACACCAACATCGCTTTGCTGATGACAGCATCCTTATAACACCAAATATTAGCCAAGCGAAACCAATCTTTGCCGACTTTGATAAAGCCTGTGGAAAGATTTGCCTTCGACTAAATCTCACAAAACGAAGTTCATGACGAACGGATTGGTTTCGTATGCTCCATTGACGCTCAACGGAACGAATATCCCTCAATGCTCCAGTTATGTCTACCTAGGTCGGAAAATCAATACTATGAACGATTTAACTCCAGAGTTGAGCAGAAGGAAACGAGCGGCTCAAGGAGCTTTCAAGAGCATCGAATATGTAGTGAAGAGGAAAAAGAACACCCGACTCCGTGCCTACCTTATCGACTCAACGGTACTTCCTGCGTTAACATATGCGTCAAAAACCTGGTCGCTGCGTAAGCAGGGTGAAAGATCACCCAGCCTTATCGAATGCGCAGTCGAAAGGACGATGCTAGGAGTGTTCCGTTTCATATATGTAAGGGAAGGGATCCGAAGCTCCGACCTGCGTCAACGATCAAAAATCAGAGATGCCGTTCTGTACGCCAAACAGTCGTAGCTAAAGTGGGCCGGACACGCAATGCGCATGAACGACAACCGATGGAGAAAAGCCGTTAGTGACTGCATTCTTCGGGATGTCATGCGTACTGCAGGAAGACCACCGACCCGATAGTCAGAGCTCTTAGCAAAAGTCTAAAAAAAAGATATGATGCTCAATGAGTCGCTAGAGCGAGCAAAATCCACTGTGCTGCTCTTCCATGCGACAGAGAAAAATGGAAGAATTACTGGCACTCACTTAAGTCACTCCGCGATCAACAGGACTACAGGTGATACAGGTGAGATGATGTATGTTTAGTTAATATTTTTTAAGCGTAAAATCTGTTTTTTCTATATCTGATATTGGTTTTTCGGTGTTTCCATTTTAAGATTTTCATAGACTTCGATTTTGGTGTGATTCAATGTTGTATTTGTGTACTTTTCTTTAGAAGTGGAAGAATGCGGCGGTAGGAGCTTGGAATATTATTTTGTTTGGGTGAAGGTAGAGTTTGTTAGTCAACCAGTGCGAATGTTGTTTCGGCAGTTCCGATCTGATGATTTCAATCTCGAAGTTAAGGAAGGCCGCGGATGTCCCGGAGAACTTGAGGACGACGAATTGAAGGCACTAGTGGACGCAAACGCGCGAGCAGCTGTTCGCGAGCTTGTAGAACAGCTTGGCGAAAGCACAGAATACTTTCTTTCGGATCGCATAGAAAGGCAAAAAAACTAGATAAGTGGCTGTCACACGAATTAAACGAGAAAAAAATTCGCCGCTTTGAAGTTTCGTCTGCTCCTATTTTGTGCAAGAGAACGACCCTTTCCTTGTTCGAAATGTGACGTGCGACAAAAATTGGATTCTGTGCGACAACCGTCGACGTTCTGCTCAATGATCGGGTTCGGATCAAGCTCCACAGCACTTTCCAAAGCCGAAACTACACCAAAGAAAAAGCCTTGGTGGTCGTTTGGAGGTCTGAAGCCGAGCCGATTCAGCACAGTTTTTTGAATCCAGGCAAAGCGATTACGGTATATAAGTATTGAGAACAAATCGACGAAATGCACCGTAAACTCTAACAACGAAAGGCATCAATCAAAAGAAAAGGAGCAATCTTTCTTAGCGACAACTCTCGGCCTTACGTTTCGGATCCAGCGCTGCAGAAATTGGACGAGTTGGACCACGAAACATTGCCTCATCCGATATTTCCATCAAACTTCTCGTCTACTAGTTATCACTTCTTCAAGCGCCTTGATAAGTTCCTGGGCAAGAAATGCGTCACCGCCAAATACCCGAATTCTGTAGGCTGAGCCACCTTTTGGGCACAGTTCAAATACCTTCAGTAAGCACTTGTGATTCTTATGCACTTCATACTGGCCATTCTACTTCCAAACTGTTTTCCACATCTATTTTTCTGTAGTAATTCACGTTGATAAGTTCGATTAACAGCTCATTCTTGTGCAACCTCTCCTTTCTGGTACAAGTTGCGTTGTCGGCAAAGTGGACGTCCGCCAGCACATGCACAAATCTATTTCGAGAATAGCGTGGTATGAAAGAGCAGGATTCACACTGCAATAACCTCTCATCTGTGGTAGTTTAGCAACCCATTTTAAGGCAGAGACCGATGAAGTGCTTCATCCACTCAACGCTTATCACTTTCAGCGACAAACCCTTTTAAGCAGAACGTGTTTTTTTTCGATCACGATCAGCTCCCAGACGGCAGTAAATAACTCATAATGATGAGCTTACTTCGGCACATTTTCATTGTAAAGCAGGAGTCTGTGAGGGGCTGCATAGCATGACTAACTACTGACATCGTCAACACTTTCATCTTCTTCCTCTAATTCGCATTCTTCGGTTGGTTTTTGCGCGAAACGCGAAAGAAATATAAAATGGCGATAATCTTACAATAAAGTGGGAGACATAAACGCAATGGCAAGACTTGGTGCCAGTCGCTGTCCCACTGCCAACCCCCCTATTTGAGCGATATATTTTCCAGACCATCTGAAAACCAAGCAGTTTGGGCACTCTTTTAAAAGAGCCATAAGCTGCTAGATGAACAAGCCATGCATATTTGTTCTTCCTTCATATTCAACAAGAAGCTCGAAGATGGCTTGCATTGCGGAGTCATTCGATACGTTGGTGTACAGCGCGGTAACGTCGAAGGACTCCATCACGTGGGTGTTTTTGAGGTGAGCTGGAATGTGGTTAAGCAACTGGGTAAGTATTAGGCTTGAAAAACAGGTTATTCTATTCGTTGGCTCATCTACACAGCTGATGATGGGTCTAACCTTAAATGATGACGGATTGGTTGTCGCATGATCATCAGGTGATACCGACTTATGTGTTTTAATAAGTAGGTACAGGATGGGACATGTTGGTCTATTGATTTTAAAGTGCGAAATAACCGACGACTTTAAGCTTGCTGCTTTTGCCGTTTTTACCCACTGATTGTTTAGTCTTCGGTATTGACTTTTGTATTTCCTTTCAGATGGGTAACACAAAGGGTAACACCACTAAGGTGTTATCTTAATACTAGCTGGCGAGGAATAATTACGAACTCTCACTCTTTATCACTAACTGATAGCCTAATAGATTTTGATTTTATTAAATTTCTAATTTCCTGCATGCCGTACTTTTATGCCGCTATAAGGTTAGAGATAAATTGCGATAGTGATTAAGAGTGTTGAGAAGCCGTCCGAAAACATGCGGGATTTTGCGTCAATTCCGTCGTTAGGGCTCTGCTGTCTAAAAAACGTTCTAGGGAAAGGAGATGGTGGTCATATCGCCGCTTCTTGGTTTTCACCTCTATTTGATGTTTCTTGTTTGGCCTGATAGCGTAGTCGATCTTGAAGCTCATAAAGGTTGCATGCTATCGTACGCAGTTTACCCGGGGGAAATCGAGAAAAAAAACTGGCTTCCGTTTTTAAACGTTGAAATAAACCTATCAAGTAGCGGTTACATGACAAAGTTGTTCCGAAAGCCAAGTAACAAAAACATCCTCGTTCATTTCCTTCCTTCCCACCCTTCACACACAAAGAAGGCGCTTGTAAAAAACATGTTTCGAACAGCCACCTCTGTGTACACAAGCAAGGAACTAAGGGGAGAATCGCGCAACTTGGCTCGGCAAATAGCCACCTCCAACGGCTACGAAATAGTAATCCCACGAGATAAGTTTAGAAGGAGAGCAACGTCCCAAAACGAAGGGTTTGGGAGAAACAAAGTCGCGTTTATCTTGACCTTCATTAGCGATGAAATAAGTGTGGCGATAAAGCGATGCTTAAAAAGAGCAGACCTAGAGGAATCGGTAGCTATAGTTGAGATACCACCAGATACTCTACGTCGTCAGTTAGTCCGTACCCGCCTGTATGACCGTCCATATGAACCACCAAATTGCGTAATTTGCCCTTAAGGCAGAGACGGTGAATGCATAAGTTCAGGTACGATATACCTAACTTCTTTTAGTACTTGCGAAGACGAATATATCGGCGAAGCGGAAAGACTTTTATGTATCCACATAAAAGAATATCTAAGTGGCAAACGAAAATAAAAAAAGACACACGCCACTAGGCTGGCATGGGAAACAAAAACACAGCGGAGAAGATTTTGATGTAAAAGCCGATATCCTGGCGCAGGAGACCAAAACACCAACGCGCAAATTTCCCGAGGCTTTTTGGATAAAATCCAAAAATCCAAGAACGAATAGCAGGGAAGAATGCCCTGAGATAACGCGTGATCTGGCTCCTCATCTCAAAACTGATTTTTGATGTGGGGTGGTGCAGTAGTCAACCATACGCTACTCTAAGCCGTTGTTCTTCCTTGGTGGAAGACAAACAAAGAACGGTGGGTTTTCCGAAAAGCTAGTGGTCGTGTAATTATTGTTCAGATTTTCATCTTTCTGTCAGCGTTATTGAAGGGTTTGAGCTAGTAAATTACATATTAGTGTACTCTTCCAGGCTCTGAAAAGGCGATGCTGCCGAAACGTCAGCAACCGTTGTGCTGTATGTGTTATATCTGTGAAGAAGTAAACGTGCGCTGAATAACAACCTCGCGATTGCTGTAAAAAGAGAACAACAGATTTATAATCCAATGCTGAGGTTAATAGAAAGTCGATCTTGGGAATTGTGATTTCAGCTACCACTTTTCATTCAGGCAATAGTGTCAATCTTCCACCATCCCTAGCTAAAGCGAGACACTAATGCTAATCCCATTTTATCATTACTTCCCTAGAGTCTCCTGAACTACATGATCTGCCTCGTTATTTTTTTTCTCGATTGTTGTAGACTGCCCTCACCTGGTGGTGCTCATCGAAGACCTGACTGTCTCATCGTTTCTTCCGATTGTGTGTGACCGCAGTCGTGTGTCAAAGCGGTATGGTTGCTCAGGAAAAAACTCGATATCGTTTAGAGAACGCTCACCGTTTCAGTTATGTAACAGCGTCTTGAATAGGTGTACGACCAAGCCTATCAGAGATCCAGAAATGGGCCATTTTCTTTTAGAAGGGGCCCAGTTCTTCCTTTAAGCCGATCAGAGTTTTCATTGAACATCCCCCATACAAGAAATATATGACACTCGCCATGCACTTCTTCATCGTACTAGGAGTTTCCATGAGATAACTATGTTTCTGGATGGATCTAAACATTAAGTTTGAGTCGCCAGCGCTTCACATTTTTCGTGCATGGAACGCTATGCATAAGACACTACGTTTCGTCATTAATAACGTAGGGTTTGTACTCTTTCTCTATGAGAACACACTACAAAGTTCACATATTTTCGTATTCTTCGTTTTTTGCGTTTTATGTTCTCGCCTAACACATAGTCACCCTCGAACACAGTGTGGTGCCACGCTCTTTCAAAGATCTACACAAGTTTTCCGTCACACTTTTTGCATTCTATTAATAGCTTATTAGATCTAGATCCAACGTCATGAGTGGCTCTTGGGAAGCTCTTAAGAGTTTGCAGAAGGAAAAATCACATTTGGGTTGGATTTCATTGCGGTCAGAGATTATTGCTTTCTGAGAGAGTATGAGCAGTAGAAAGTATGGGCGGTGAAGAAAGGCAGAGTAGATGTCCTTGGTTGAACAGTGAGATTCCACTCACGAAGAAAGTTTTTTTCAGTGATAAGGTGGTAATTCACTGATGAGGTTTCTTCGGAATGACTCGATCTCAGCATGGGTTCATCTCTGTGCTTCAGTACAGTTTGACTTTCGAAACAGTTATTTGTCCTGTCACGTTTTCGCTCTACGTTTACTTTGTAACACGAAATTTACAATTTAAACTTGAATGAAATACATGCTATTCCTTGTTATGGGTAAGACTTCTACAATATGAGCATCCGTACCACTTATACCCACATATAATTCGCTATATTCTTGATTAGCACACACGAGTTGTTACTTTCTTTTATTGACCGTAATGCCGAGACTTCGTCAGATTTCGCTACCTTCAGAGCCTAGAGAAATCCAGTTGTCTGCAATCTACATGGCCAATCAGTTCCATAACCAAACAGAGAAAACGCTAACCCAAGATTTCAGTAGCATTGAAAACAAAATAGGTTATTAGCACACTCACCAATTTCTATGAGTTTTGCACTTAGTATTTAAGTGTTAGTGTAATTTTAGACCAATTGGAGAGTGTTCACCTCGAATCTTAATGTGAAACTCGTGACAAAAGGGAATCCTAAAACAGAGGCCGTGGACGAGCACAAAATATTGGAAAACTTTGGTGGATGATAGATGTGGAGAAACAAGTTGATGCAAAAAGTAGTGAGGTCTGCACAGTAGATGTGAAAGATAGGTTGTGGAGAAAAAGCTTGTTCTGTTGACAAGCAACATATAGATACTTAGGTTTACCACTTTCACATATCTTGCTACTCCAAGGACTTCTACGAGAATTCGCTTCTTTATCTTGCAGCCGCCTCTGACATTGGTGTTTGAGTTCGGGTGTACGATTCGGTTGCGACTTAAAGACCTATGGAATTCCCCTCTCACTGAATCGCTGAGTGCTGCTTATTCTTGTTTTTTTCTGGAATCCATAAATAGCGGTATTGGAGCGTTCTACAGTATTCAGCACTTGGCTTCGACTGCGTTTGTGGCTAGGAGGGAAGTTTGCTCCCTAGGCGCTCGGATCATTGGTGGGCCTTAGCGATTCTTGTAATGTCGCCACTACCTTCTCGATTAATAGATCCTCAAGGATCATGTAACAGAGTTAATCCTGAAGGATATTCCACATGAACCATTTCCACATATGACCCTGAATTTGAAACAAATCGTCCTTTAACGGCATTCTATCATTCTCTAAAAAAGGAGTCTTAAGGGAAGTTCTTACATGTGCTATATCTCTTGAAATAGTAACCGCTTTGATTTCTCTTTTTTGGTGTTATTATTCACTACTTGTTCCGTGGAATTTATGTTTTCCGAAAAATTCCTGTTGTGAAACGGAATCCAGTTTGTGTTATTCTTCGTTGAAAAACACAGTTGATGTTTTCGTTCAACACAAAATGTGACGGGTTGCAAGAAACTACTCGTTTATTTTAGAAACTCGGCGAAGTAACGGCATTTGACCGGAGTGGTCTTGTCCTGCTAGGCTCTGCTGTATCGACTTAGGGGGAATAAGCTCACCATGTTGCGCAAAATCCTTTAGGAAAATTTGAAAACTTCTCATCAAAAATATTGTAATTATTTTTATTGAGTAATATCAACATTTCCTGGAAATAGCAGAATTGTTGAAAATAATTCAACTACGATAGTTGAAGAAAACTGCCAAAGAAAGCCAGAAACTGGAACAAAAAAGAATGCTCATAATTCTTTTTTCAGTACCAAAATGACATTTGCTTATCCTCGGCGTAATACTTATTTGGATACTTGGATAGCCCGTCTTCACTGGTTGTGACTCACTGGTTTAGCCATTGTGGTTTACAGCAGTCCCGAAGCCGGCCTAGCCAAAGGCTGCCGCACGTAGTCACCCGCCCTTGTGTGTCAGAGAGAAATTTGCCACTACGCGATGAATTTGGTAACAGGGCGGTGGTGGACCCTGGTATTCGTTTATTCCTAGCTGGGCTTCCAGATGGAAACGTCAGGCTCCTCTCCAGCTTGGAACACCTTGCTGGGGGTGAATCCCCCGCTGCACATCATAGCCCAACACCTAGAAACACTTTCCAGTCACGATGACGTAGCAAACCGTTAAGAGGTCTTCGACGTGAACAATCAGTAAAATTCTCTGAATTGTTCAACCTAGGCGAGGTTGCCATACAACCTTTATTCCGCTGGCGTTTCGACGCCTTCGTCTTCATAAGAGCCGAACATCCGAGTCGATGGTGCTCAGTCGTTCGTCTCCTTGATGTTGTATCGCCGTCTTTGTTTCGAGACGAATCTTGTTCAGTCGAGCACTGCTCAAATGATGGAATCTCATCTATCTGGCAAAGCCTCTTTATAAGGGCGGTTGGTGATTAGTAGTCGAGTGATAATGATTTGTTTTCTTGTTGTTAATCCATCTTGCAGCGGTCACTATTAGAAACATTAGCGGGATAAAAGTTCTATAACAACCTCGTGCAATGATCAAAATTTTATTTCTCCCGTTTAAGCCCCTCAGTTGTTCCCTTCACTCTTGCACGAGTGCATCGCTGTTGTCTTTTAGCCAACAAGATAGTTACAATCGTAGCGAGTGTATTATTAATTACTTGCGTCGCGTTCGAGACTTTCCCGCTGAGCTCCTCTCACTATTTCTGATGGAAAGAGGAGTATTCTGCTATCAGGCTTTTTGTAGAAAAATTTTGTCTATAAGCACTCAGTTGCTGTTTTTAATGCCTCCCACAAAACATTCTCAGAACCCTGAGCGACCTCCGCCGCTAGGTGCAAGACTGCATTGGCGATTCTCTCTTATCGTTGTTGGCGCTATGTTCAGAATTTCTCCTTGAAATTTTTAAGCAACGAGCAATACTAAGTTTTTTCGATGATGAGTCTATTAACCTTAACTACACTCTTGGCTTTTTTTACAGCAGTGCTTGGGTTTTCCAGGCTTCACCAGCTGCTCTCGCCGATCTGCTGATCCAACTTGGAACGTCGTTCGTACACTATTGCTCCTTGAGTCATTTGGCTCGTTGGGTTCGAACCAGAATTTTCCTCACTATACCCTTTCACTTTTTAAGAAATTTCCTTTTAGTAAGCACATGTAACCTGTCACGCCTTTAACAAAATGTGCCTAGAATAGGATGTTGATCAAACCGAAAAGAGAGGAGCAGCGGTTATAGGTGTGGTGAAATAATCAGAGCACAGCCGCTAGTTCGACTCCACAACAGATCAAGTAAAGCTCCAAATTTGTTCCTAGAGGTCTGAAGCCTGTTTTTGATTTCTATCTAGAACAAAGCGCGCGTGTGGCGCAGCGGTTGGAGGAGACATTGCGACAGGCACGTGGAATCGATCCCAGAGCCCTTGGCCCACCAAGCCTTCCATCCCTCTGGAGTCGGCAAATTGGTACCAGACTGGGCTGGAAGGATAGTAGCACTAACTCGATACATCCGTAGGCCACCGCAAGTCATTGTAAAGGTCAGATATGGATTCGATCTCCTCCAACGATGCTTAATGAAGTCGAAGGCATGGCGCATCCCTCAAGGGTGGTTCAACACCGAGAGCTTTATCCTTTATTTTTACCTAGGACACTGTAGTGCTGCTATCTCAGTCAAGATTCTTGGAAATTTTTAATCGATAAGCATTGAAATACCATTAAACACCATTAATGATGTAGAGAGTGGTATCAAGGCTCTGGAGTTCCAGGTTTTCTCGGCACAAAGAAAACTTCTATAATTGTAAGGTTATGAACATGTCAAAATTGTACAAGAGACTTTGCTTTATCGTTCTATAGATACAAATGATGTGTAGGCTATATTTACTGACTACTACTATGGCCCGTCATACAAATACGTTGCTGTCAGCACTAAGTGGTTCGCACTCTACTCTATACTAGGTCCATTCCAGTGTTTTTATGTCTGAACATTTCATTCAATGAACATAGTGATTAAAACGAAACAACAGTCGATTTCCATGCTTTAACAGTGAAACACCGTGATTTCGACTGCAGTTTCAGCATAACTGGTTACAATGCTGATCTGAGCTTCCCAGATCACTCTTGTTGACGGGTGATTGGTTACCGCCTCATTACGGTAAAAAAAAACTAGTAGAGGGTAAGGCAATGCGAAAACGTCGGTTAGTGTGGTGGCTGGCACATGAGCCTTCGTAAAGGGTAGTCATGGGTTCGAAGTCTTCCTAAGATTCCGAGTTTTGATCATATGTGAGCTTCCTCGGGGATGTACTCAACAGCCTGTCAAATTACTGGTCAATGAACACTTCAAGAAAAAGGTTTTTGCAAATCGTTAAGCGTAGAGCACGGTTTTTCTGGTTTTCTTCCTGTCTTCGTTCTCCTTTCGATTAACTATTGAATCGGTATACATGAAGCGGTGAACAAATTTTTGAACACATTAAACTGAAGATGCTCACTACTGTCCACACTAGGCGTAATGAGTTAACATCACCTCAACAAAGCGGTTTTTTCAAACATACAACAATTTTTTCTTTTATTGAAGTAGTGGAGGAATTTAATACTTGGATACCTGGATAGCCCATCATCAATAGTTGTGCGAGCCCCAGCACGATTTCCATTCTCCGGATATTTACTGGTTTATTCATTTGCTGTTCACTCGAGTCCGGAAGACAGCTTCCTCAATGTCTGCCCCAGGTCATCACCACCACAGGCAGTCGCAGCCCTTGTGGATCAGAGGAAGATTTGCCACCATGCGACTAGATTGGTACGAGGACGGCGGTGGATCCTCGTACTGGTTTGTTCTTAGATGGGCATCCTGATGGAAACGCCGGACTCCTTCTTAGCTTGGGAGACCCTGCCAGGGGATGAATCCCACGCTGTACATCGCAGTCCGACACCCAGGTACACCTCTCAGCTACGATGAGGCAGTAAACCGTTGGGAAGGGAGAAGTTTAAAGCTTCGCTGATTTGTAGAAAAGACCTTGTGCTATTGCATCAATGTTATAGATATTTTCAAAAATACTCGGCCCCCATTAAATTTGTTGCAAATTAACTTCTTTAAAATATTGGGATTATATTTAATTTTTTTAAATATTTTTTGCAAAATCGACAACAGCAAAGATCAGCGGTACAGTAATGCAGAACACATCCGTCTGTTGAATTGGTTTCATTTTCAAATCACGAGCTTAGACGACGAAAAGCGGAAAATTTGTTTCATGCGATCCAGAGAACCAGAACTTCATCGCGGTTGCACAGTAGAACTTTTATACTAATGCAACGGTCTGTATACTCTAGTGGATTTTATTTCAAACGCCAACGTCCAATAAGAAATACGTAAAGTTAGTTTGAAATTGTGGCATGAAATAACTCCATGGAGTGGCTTGCAGCGCTGTGGTTGAAGATGTCTGCAGCGTGACAATGGTCTTAGTTCTATCCTGCAGTATTTAAAAGCCTTAACCCATGCTTTTCTCTAACAACGATTACCTCAAGATTGGAAGACTGATTTCTAGCCTGTTTGGGCCGATAGAAGCGCCGACGTGATCTATCCGCTGCTCCCCAGATGTTATTGTGTACGTCAACAGTCTTTTACTTTTTTTATACGATCGGTCATAACATCTACAGTGCAGGTTTCATCGCTTATTGCATTGGATTCGTTTTTTCAGGACCTATCACCATGAAAGTGTTTTAAAATCTTGCATATGGATCGGGCTGAAGCTTGCGGATTTGTGCTGCTCAAATCGATTCTTCTTGAACTCCAAGCATGTCCTGGCTGAAGCATTCGCACCTGGATTGCGGAGAGCAAACTTTTACAGTATTCGCAGACAACTCTGGTAGCAATTTCTTCACCTAGAGAGACGAAAGAATTGGTGAACTTGTTTGGCTTCGAACCAGCACCATGCTCACATTATGATCCCATCGCTACCACTGCTCATCCCGATCAACCAATAAGCCTTGCCAATGGAAATAAAACAATGTTTAGCTTCTATTTACCGCCCGTCACTTCTTTACAGCAGCGTATTATGAGAAATACAATTATAATTATGCTGAAATATAAAGCAGAACTCGAAAGCGGGGATTCTCAGACCATTATTATTGACGGGTCCGCTGATAGCACCATTAGAGTCAAAAACTGGCTAAGAGAACGGCAATGCAGGAGCTTCGATGGTGCACTGAGTAACACGTGGGCCTCTGAAAAAGGCAAACTTGGGTTCGAAATAAAAGCTATTGGAATCTACACATTTTGCCGACTAGGAACATGTTTATTTGCACCAGTTGAAAAAAAATCTAGTTCGGCCAGGGCTAATATTCTGAAGAATTCCTTGCAAAGAAAGTCATCGAGATGTGTAAAGAAGTGGTAGTGGATAGATGAGAGGTCTGACTGTAGATCAGGCAGATTTTCGTAGCCAGTTCAATTTTCGCAGCGGCGGTAGTGGGACGTGCTGACACGTGCTACGTGAACAAAACGCGACCCCTTTCAGTTAGATATTGATGTTCCTGGAGCAGTTCGTCGATTTGGTGGGCGTACCTTTGCACTTTAGTCATTTCACCCGGATTTAAAAAGGCTGTGATGGATATAACAAGCAACAAACTCAAACGGTCAGCATGAACTAGACGTAGTCGACTTCCGACTTGAAAAAGTCCTGTGGAGCTTCACCTCAGCCAAACTACCGATTCTCGCCGGTTATCACAGATGATCCATTTCTCGTCGCACAATGCATTGTGTTAGATGAACTGGTCCTTTTCTTTGCGCAGAATCGCCAACGATACCTCAAAACGGCAATTTCTTTGATTGCCTAGCAGTTCATGCGAGATTCATCCATCGAGTTTCCTCTCCTTCCCAATTTTCAAACCTCCCATATAAAGACAATCCAAAATAGTCAGAATTCTCACACCGAACTCTTCTGCAAGTTTTTAAAAGTAGTGCGCGTATTTGCTTGCAGGAAAATCTCCAGTTCAGCGTCGTTGATAGCGAGAGCTCGACCGCTTCCTTCCTTATGTCGGAGGCAGAATTCGTACAACGATATTTTTAAACCAACATTGCTCATTATACGTGTTTCAACACTTCCTTGGCTTCATACTTGATAATGTTCTGAGTTAATTGACCTCTTGCAGTCCGATTTTGTATTTATAGATGTACGCGATGTACTGCCATCACATTTCTTTATGTATTGATTTATATCTTGGTTTCTTCTTTCTCTTTTTTTTCTTCTTCGGCTACGGTCCATGTCTTTGTGCTCACGAAATCGCTTACAATTCACAATATTCGTTTTACCTGCTCCCCTTGTTATTTTCTGTACCTTTATCCTACCACTCTTCCATTTATTTTATATTTTCTATTCTTCCTAGTTTTCCATCCTTGCATCCGTGTTTTTTTTAATTATCCACCTCTACATTGATTTTCTAATTATAATTCTTGTTTTTCCCAGCGATTTACCGCTTCATCGTGGCTGGGAGGCATTCCTAGGTGTCGGACTGCGATGCACAGCGGGGGAATTCATTCCCCCTGCAGGGTCTCCCAAGCTGAGAAAGAGCTCGAAATTTCCATCAAGAAACCTAGCTAGGAGTAAATGGTATCAAAGTCGCATGGTGGCAAATCCTTCCACATCCACAAGGGTTGAGACTGCCTGTGGTGGTGAAGACCTGGTGCAGGCATTGGCCAGGTTGACTTCGGGATTCCAGGGAATGACAACGACTTAATCAGCAAATCTCCGAAAAATGAAGATTATGATGGGGCTCGTACAACCAGTAAGGAAAGGCTGTTTAAGTGTATAAACAAGTGTTAAGAAATTCTTGTTCAAAAGAAAGAAAATGCGACATACTGTAGTATACCGAAAGCGAAATTAGGGTAGGGATGTATTTTTCCACCGTATCACTTTTTTGACTTGTTATAACAAGGTATGAAACCAGGGAAAACTACTAAAATGCCACAAAACGTAGAAACGCGGAGGAGTAGACTAAACGTAGATATCGATGCTAACAGTGTACGTGGGTTCAACGGGTAAACTAGTGTTTGCTACCCACAAGTTGCTAATCGCTTTTTCGAAAAAAACCGTTGTCACTGAATATGAGTGAATATGAGTATCAGTTGAATGACCAGTTCGTTCTGTCATAGTTGTCACGTTCGCGGTCGCAGCGGGTCATATCACAACACAAATGCGTTACAGTCACACTTTTTGCCATTGCCGTCACCAAAACCAAGGAAATTTGATGAAGATTTGATGACTGATGACGACCAGGCTTCTTCAGAAAGCGGAATCAACAACAAGAATGCAAATCAACATCACTAGCACTTTTTCGATCCTCTATCCACTAAAATTCTCGCGACAAGTGACACCTATAGGTGTCATAACGGTTCTGCAAGAGTGGTCGGTAAGACACGTATGAGTGTCATTTTATTTCTGATGGCTTACTTAAATGCATATAACTGTTTCGCATACTTGTTGTCATCAACTAGTAGCTTGCAAAACGCAGATGTTGTGTTGGACGTTCGTCGGAAAAAGCTGAATTCAGCACAGAAATGTTCAAACATCCGTTTTCCGAAAAAGTTCACTAATCAGAAATTTGATAGCTAATCGAATACTATTTCAGCTTCAATTGCTGTAGTAAATGATATCTATCATATAAAGCATGCATTATAAAAAGAATACTGAAATAGGGACCCATTAGTCGCGAAGCGCTTCCAAATGCTGATAGCAATGTGTTTGTATGACGGACCCATAGTAACACATACTAAGTAGCACCATGAATATCATTCATACCTATAGAAAGATAGAGCAAAGTCTTTTGTGCAATCCACTTATATCCATCTCTGCTAAAGTTATCTAATTATCGAAAAGCTTTTGTTTACTTTCAAAAAGCTAGCCAGTGAATAAAGGCTTGAAATTAGACGTCAGCCAGTCAACACGAGATTAGGCGTCGTCGCGAGAGTGTTAACAATTCCACAACAAGAAATTTTTGTAAAATTCTTCCTCCACATGATCTCGAACAGTTTTTATGCCTGAGAAATCTGAGAACCTCAAGGAAAAAATAACGAAGAATCGCATGAAGTGGTTAAGGTTACGGAAGTATATTGGAGAAATTCAAAACTGCGTAGGTGGCATCAATGGGGAGTCTCTGCAGCTCTTACAACTCCGCTACCATATTTCGACAATGGAACACAAAGTGTTTGTTCAATTTCTTATTTTTTTAAAGAAGTCAACAGATGCTTTGTCAGTTATATTTGAAACTGTTGACGTCTTCCAATTATGCCGGCATGCGCGAAAACGGTTGTTGAGGTCTCTTATGTGAAACGCTTCCTTAACTTCTTAAAATTGGATTTCCTCAAAAACTACTGACAGCTATAGCTGAAAGACAGGCAAAACGAAGGACCCGGATGGTGTGGTGGTGAAGTGCGCTACTCCCCGGTAAGGACAATAGCGCACATTCGTTTTCCACCGCATACACCTGCGGTCCGGAGTTTTGCAAATATCTCAGCATTATATACGAGTTATATTTCGCAACATATCCTGCCATTAAAATTAAAAAGAGAAAGGCAGTAAATAAAAGGGTTAAGATTGTGACTACTGACAGCTTTAAAAACTGGCTGTTTCTTCAATAAATGAATTTTTTGAATTGTGACTGAACATGTATAAAAAGCTATATTCAGTTCACCTTTTCTTCCATTTATGCTGTTGATTTTTACGACGGTCATAAAAATGGGATTAACATACTTACGTCGCGCACTGGTATCAGCGCACTTGGAGTTGAAAGAAAGATGGAATTTTAGCATTCGAGAGTTTACGAAACATAACTCCCTCTGAAAAGGGATTTAGGCCGCCACTAGATGATGTTATTTCTCAATCTATCGACGGCCCTGTCTGTTACCCAGGTCGCCCTGGAAATGTGAATATTTTCATTTCGGACAGAATGGGCAATTATACCGTTCGATTCTGTTGGGTAATCAACCGCCCTGTTCTGCCTTCCAGTAGATAGATTGATAGCCAAGTATCTTCCTCCTTTCGCTAGAGCTGCCGATAAAATAGATACTTCTGAAGTAGGTCCTCAGTCAAAGAAAGACTCGTTTTCCGAGTGGTGGAGACACATTCATTCAAGCAAGTGGACAGCAGTGGTGCCTTCTACGTACATATATATATATATATATATATATATATACATATATATATACATATCTATGTACATATATATACATATGTATATTTTATCAACACTAATCCTCTTTCTATAATTCATTTTCGCCGAAAGCTGCAATAAGAAGCGCGAAGGCTCTACGTTATCCTATACACCCTCAATTTCTTTTCCGCCACTTTCGATGAGAATTCGACCAAGGCCGAGTTCGAAAAGGTTACGATACATTGGTATGCAATTTACTAGGCTAAACGCTTCAATAACACATAGAGAAAGATGAAAATCTACACGCCAATCACATGATCAACAGCTTCTCGAAAAACTCTGACTTTTCTATGTGTCTTCCACTGAGCAAGAACAGCTGATTAAAATCCCATTTGGTTGGCGAGTGCACCCCCCCTCACCGGAGATCGATGGGAAAATCCGGGGCTACATCACGTGTGATCTCTAAGCGTCGTTCTCTCTCTAAGCTTATCTCGTAGGGTTAAGATTTCATAGCCATTGGAGATGGCTATTTTCCGAGCCAAGTTATGCGATTCTTCCTTCAGTTCCAACTTCGTCCACACAGAAGTGGCTGTTCAAAACATGTTTCGTTCTAAGTTGCCTAAATCGTAAAGGACTATGGTGACGAACCTGTACCTATAATGCACACACACTGGCATCTGAGTCCTCGATACAGGACTTGATAATGGAGGCGGGAACGGTAAAGCACAACATCATCGCACTAGCAAAGACGAGAAGACGCCACGCATTCAACTCCATTCATGACGCCTAAGAACTGTTTCTCAAAACATGCAACAATGAAGGATTCGGCGGCGTTGGCGTTCTCGTGAACACGACTTTGGCCATGAACGTTGATTCAGTGGAACAACTGACAATCCGAATACAATGCTTGCTATTGAGGAAATTTGAATCAATACCTGCCTTGACAACCACTGTCGCCTACACAGCGACATCAAGGTATGACGAAGAACATGTCGAGGCGTTCTATATAGACTTGGAGAAGTTTTACAGAGAAGACCATACATTGTTTAAGGCTGTCGTCGACAATTTTAAAGCTACGGTTGGGGCAAGATGAAAGGCACATTGAGATTCACGAATCAGAATGGAACGAACAAGGTGAGCGGTTCTCTGAGTTTATCATAATTACCAAGACCACTCATGGTAACACGCAATTCCAGAGCCTCCACTCTCAACGCCGAACGAAGGAGTTCCCAAATGAAGAGTACCATGAAGGAATAGACAATAGAATACTAGATCTACAGTTTTGCTTAACCAATGTTGTGGCCTCAAAACTTTACACGGAATCAGACCATGGCCTCCTTCGTGCAAGATTTCAGTTCTCAAAGAAAGGAGAGAAAGACGCTAGATTAAAAAAAAAACGAATCATTAAACCAACCATAAACTGCAATTTATTAAGGTTATTAGTAAGCTCTTGGAAAAATGATGTTATTGATAACATCGACGAAGAAGATGATCGCCTGGTTCAACATTTTCACACAAGGCTATGAAAGCTAAGAGAGGGTTCCAAGGTCACCAAGTGTGATCTGTTTCCAGAATCACTTGAGCTGATATGCCAAAGTGGGATCGAATGAGCCACTGCAACAGTCAACTTACGTCCGAACTCGAAAAACAATACACAAAGACGATAAATGAAGATCTTAAATCACCAGTAAGGGTCGAAGCTGGAGATTCTGGTGAGAGTCCTTGCAGTGCTCACCGAAACTTCATCAATTGCTATACCTTGGTGAGTGAATTCCGTGCCCTAATCAAAACAGTTACAGCTTCCAAAAATTCATTAGAGAAAACCATTTACGACTACCACTGGCATCTCTTCAAAGTCACGTGCTCCTATCCTCATGTAAAATAATGTGGGATACGTCGTACCACCAGTTCTGTCTTTCGAATTCCTATATGCTATTTCGTCGCTGAAAAATCGCGCAACAGTAGGTCGGACAGGATAAGATCTGAACGCGTGAAAAACCTTCCGCCAACCCTCGTAGACACACTGGCTCGGTTCGTCAAGCATTACCTGCCTGAATGCAATGTCTCCTATTTAATGGACGACCGGCAAGACCATGCAATTGCTCAAGAAGGGTGACCTCTACGATATCGGCAACTATCTCCCAATCTGCTTGTTGTCTGTCGCCAGTAAACTTCTCACTCTGCTCGTCCTAAACAGGAAAAAAAACACTAGACGAAGGAGAGCCGCGTGAGCAAGCAGGGTTTTGAAAGAGATTCAGTGCGGTGGACCACATCCACGCGATAACAAGACTGGACTGAAGTATCGCAAGAGTACCGAAGACCGCTTTGCCTCACTTTCATAGATTTAAGGAAGCCTTTGACTCAATTGAGATAGAAGCAGTCATGGAAGCCCTTGACAGTCAGGGAGTCTCTGATCAGCATATGAAGATTCTCCGTGAGCTGTACAAAAATTTCGCGACCAAGATATCGCCATTCTACAACGATAATAACATCGACGCCAAAGCAGGAGTTATGCAAGGCGATAGCATCTTGCCAAAATTATTTAGCGCCACCCTCAAGAAGCCCATGCGATTATTGGAGTGAGACAACATGAGAGTGAAAATCGATGATCGCCTTCGCCTTCTGCCTTCGCTTTGGTGATGATATCGTTCTCATATCAGGATGTAACATACGAAATGTCTGATTTTAAATATAAACTTTAAATAGCAATAACTTTTTTCTTATCAAATTATGCTAACCGAAATAAGCACTGTTAGAATTGGCACATTTTCTAACAAAAAAGTTTTGTGATTTTATTAGTGCAGAAATTATCAGTTCTAGTGTCGATGAATTCTTTGAAGGCATTTTCAACGGTTTGGTCGTTGAAGATTTCTTTCCGTCAGAAGTGGTCCAGATGCTTAAACAAACGAAAAACCGTTGGCGAAAAATCTGGCGAATAACGCGGACGTGGTAAAGTTTTGTAGAGCACCTCATTCAGCTTTCTTAATGTCATTTAGGAAACGCGTGGACTCGAGTTGTCATGAAGCAATATTGGCCCTTTTCTATCGACCAGTGCCGGGCGCTTGACGCGTAGTCTTCGATGCGCTTCTTCGATTTCAGCACAGTATTTTTCTGACGTAATCCTTTCGCCAGGTCGTAAGACTTTTCAACGAATTATACCGGCCATTCACCACTAGACGGAAACCATTGTCTTCTTTGGTTGCAGAATCGGTTTAGGCACGTTTCGTGGGTTCTCATCGGCGTCCAGCCATTGTGCGGAACTACGACGGTTATCGAACAGCATCCAATTTTCCAAATTTCCTTGCAAGTTATAATGTGATTCAAAAATGGATCTCCATCTTCGCAAATCAGTAGCGGATTGCAAATATCCAGACGTTGAGTTTTTTGAATATATCTTTCTACATCTGTTCAGCAAGCACGAGGTGCTATTTTATTTCTTTATTTACGCACAAACTGACGTTTCGGCAGATTTCGCCTTCCTCAGAGCCTGGAATGGTCAAGTTGACAGCAATCCACTCGGCCAAACACCTCCATAACCAAACAGAGAAAACGCTAAACCAAGATTTCAATCACATTTAGCATAGCTCTGCACACTCACCGCTTTCTATGAATCTTCCACTGAGTATATCGTGTGAAGACCGACCGCACAGAATTCACATGGAAGGCCATCAGANCTCAGAGCCTGGAATGGTCAAGTTGACAGCAATCCACTCGGCCAAACACCTCCATAACCAAACAGAGAAAACGCTAAACCAAGATTTCAATCACATTTAGCATAGCTCTGCACACTCACCGCTTTCTATGAATCTTCCACTGAGTATATCGTGTGAAGACCGACCGCACAGAATTCACATGGAAGGCCATCAGAATAACAGGTTTATATATATTTTTTTTATTTTTATTTTATTACTGTCCAATATCACACGTGATAACGAGGCATTCCTCCTGCGGTTCATTTTCGGATTCTTGGAATTTGTCCAGAATGCCTCTAGAGTTTTGCGCGCTTGTGTTCTCGATTCTTGCGCGAGGATCGTAACCCTTACTTCAAAACCTTCTCCGTTATGTTTCTGCGTGCTATGCGTACCTAGTGGAGTACTTAGCTTACGTTTGCCGGCTAGGTGTTCTTTTATACGTACGCAGAGTGGCCTACCCGTTTCGCCAACGTATTCGTCCCCGCACGCTTTACAAGAGATCAGATAGACTGTACCCGAACTCATGCAGTCACCGTCTCTACCATTGGGGCAAATTATGCAATTTTGCGTTGCACGTAGACGGTCGTATAGGCAGTTACGAACTAGCTGGTGCCTTAGATTATTCGGTGGTATTTCGATTATCGTTACCGAATTCTCTAGACTGGCCCTTCTTAAACAGCGTTTTAGCTGCACTTACTCATTTAAAATAAAGGGCAGTATAAACGGGACCTTGTTGTCGCTAGAGTTATCGTTGGGGTACCTGTGGTTTTCTCTACACCTATCTGGAGCTACGGTTTCGTAGCCATTAAAAATGGCTATCTGCCGCGCCAAGTTCCGAGACTCCTCTCTCTGTTGTCTCTCTGTGCACACGCTGGTAGCTGTTCGATACATGTTTCTCACAAGCGCCCTTTTCGTGTGAGAGGGATGAGAGGAGAGGTAATGAACTAGGATGTTTTTACTACTTGGCTTTCGATACCACTTCGTAATGTAGCCGTTTTCTGATAGGCTAATTTGCACGTTCAGAAATGGAAACCAGTCTTCTTTTGGTTTCCCTCGGGTGAATTTAATATACTCGGACTNCCGCGCCAAGTTCCGAGACTCCTCTCTCTGTTGTCTCTCTGTGCACACGCTGGTAGCTGTTCGATACATGTTTCTCACAAGCGCCCTTTTCGTGTGAGAGGGATGAGAGGAGAGGTAATGAACTAGGATGTTTTTACTACTTGGCTTTCGATACCACTTCGTAATGTAGCCGTTTTCTGATAGGCTAATTTGCACGTTCAGAAATGGAAACCAGTCTTCTTTTGGTTTCCCTCGGGTGAATTTAATATACTCGGACTGTTCGTTCAACAACTCGAAACTTCTGTCAATTTCTTTTTGTGTTGAACAAATGACCAAGCAGTCATCTATATATCTACAGTAGAGTGACGGACCGAGGTCGATTACTGGCGCTTCCACCTCAGACATGAATGCAATGGCAAAGCTTGGAGCCAGTCGTTGTCCCATTGCCAGCCCTCTCATTTGTGCGTAATACCTCCCGGACCATGTGAAGATTGAGCAGTTCAGGCACTCCTTTAAGAGTGTCATCAACTGCTGAATCGAGAAGCCATACATGTTTATTGCACCTTCGTGTTGTATAAGGAGCTCGTTTATGGCTTGCATAGCGGAGTTATTCGACACGTTCGTATAGAGGGCAGTGACGTCGAAGGACTCCACCACGTACGCGCTGTTGGGTCGCGCGTTACGTAGACGATCCAGGAACATTTGGGTGTTCGTTAGATGAGCTGGAATGTACTTCAACAACTGAGTAAGTATTAGGGTTATTAACCACGTTATTCTATCTGTTGGCCCGTCCACGCAGCTAATGATAGGTCTAACCCTAAATCGCGCAAAACTCTAGAGGCATTCTGGATAAATTCCAAGAATCCGAAAATGAACCGCAGGGAGGAATGCCTTGTTATCACGCGTGATATTGGACAGTATATAAACCTGTTATTCTGATGGGAGGAGCACATTACGCTTCCATGTGAATTCTGTGCGGTCGGTCTTCACGCGATATACTCAGTGGAAGACTCATGGAAAGCGGTGAGTGTGCAGAGCTATGCTAAATGTGATTGAAATCTTGGTTTAGAGTTTTCTCTGTTTGGTTATGGAGGTGTTTGGCCGAGTGGATTGCTGTCAACCTGACCCTTCCATTCTCTGAGGAAGGCGAAATCCGCCGAAACGTCAGCAGCATGTGCGTAAATAAAGAAATAAAATAGCACCTCGTGCTTGCTGAACAGAAGTAGAAAGATATATTCAATCAATGCCGAGGTTAATAGAAAGTCGGACTAGGGAGTTGAGTTTTTTGTTCTTCTTCGAGTTCGTATAGAACCCACTTGTCCATTTTTTTTGCCTTACCAATGAATTGTAAGTGATGTGAAATGGTCATTGCACTGACTCCAAACACTGTCGCAAGTTTTCAGGCCGTTTGACGTGGATCCTACTCGACCAGAGTACGAAGTACTTCGTCATTAACCGTATTTTCTAGCCTGCAACGCTCGCCGTTTGGATGGCTTTCGTTCCCGGACGAAAACTTTGTGTACCAAAGACGAATGATGCGTTCGTTAACAAAGCCGTCTCCAAAAGCACCACTGATATTACGAGATGTTGCCGCCGGCATTATGTCCACTCTTCCACTCGTACGAAAAAGGACGCTAATATCACGTTGAAGCTAAAGCCTATGAAAATGTTAAAATAATAAATCTTAAAAAACCAATGCAAGAAACAAGACAGGCAGATTTTTTTAGAAGTTTATATTAAACATACATACAGAAAAAATTATTCCTTGGAAAAATTACACGAAAAAATAAAAACAATGAAATCAGACATTTCACATGTTACAGTCTAATAGCACCAAACACTAGCCAAGCGGTACGAATGTTTGCCGACTTTCATAAGTCCTGTGAATAAATTGGTCTTCGAATAAATCTTACAAAAACGATGTTTACGAGGAAAGGATTTGTTTCATATGCCTCCTTCACGCTCAACAGAACGTCTGTCTACGAATGCTTCTGTTACATCTATCTGTATCACCTGTATTACCTGCAGTCCCGTTGGTCATCGAGTGACTCAAGCGCACGCCAGTAAATCCTCCCTTTTTCCCTCTCGCCTGCAATTGTAGCCCCGTGGGTTCTGCTCGCTATAGGGACTCGTCGAGCATCATATTCATCATATCACCATCGAGTCGATGATCTTTCTGCAGTGCGCTTAACATCCCGAGGAATCCAGTCGCTAACAGCTCTTGTCCATCGGCGGTTGTTCATACGCATTGCGTGTTCGGCCGACCTTAGCTTTGACTGTTTGGCGTACAGAACGACGACATCTTTGATTTTTCACCATTGACGCAGGTCGAATCTTCGGATCTCCTCCCTTACTTGTTTGAAACAGGATACTCCTTGCATCGTCCTTTCTATTGTGCATTCAGTAACGCTGAGTGGTCGTCTATCTTACTTACGCAACGAGCTGGCTTCTGACGCATATGTTAAGCCAGGAAATACCGTCGAGTCGAAAAGATAGACACGGAGTTTGGTCTTCTTTGGTCTCTTCACTACATCCTAGATGGTATTGAAAGCTCGCCAGGCCGCTCGTTTCCTTCTGCTCAACTCTGGAGCTAAGTCGTTTACCATATTGATTTTCCGACCTAGATAGATATAACTGGAGCATTCGGAAATATTCGTTCCGTTGAGCGTGAATGGGCATACAAATTCAATCCGTTCATCATGAACTTCGTTTTTGCGAGATTTAGTCAAAGACCAATCTTTCCACAGGCTTTACCAAAGTCGGCAAGCATACGCTTCGCGTGGCTAATGTTTGGTGTTATAAGGACGATGTTATCAGCAAGGCGAAGGTGTCGTAACCGCCGACCATCGATTTTCACTCTCATATTATTCTATTCCAGTGTTCGAATAACGTTCTGGAGAGTGGCGGCAACTAATATGGGCGAGACGGTATCGCCTTGGCTAACACCTCTTTTCACGTCGATGTTAACATCGTTGTAGATTGGCGATATCTTGGTTGTGAAATTTTTGTACAGCTCACGAAAAGTCTTTATGTACCGAGTAGGATCTCCTTGACTATCAAGGGCTTCCATGACTGCTCCTATCCCTACTAAATCAAAGACCTTCTGTAAATCGATCAAAGCGAGACAGAGCGGTCTTTTGTACTCTCGCGATGGCTCAATTTTCTTTATGTGTATGGTTAGAGGTTAATTTTCGAGCAAATCTATTCGGAGTAATTCTTTCTTTTCAAAATATCTTTTTGGAGTTTTGACAAAGCCGGGCTGGAGCGTTCCCAATTGGATTGCAGAGCATGATTCTTTCCCAGTCATGTCCGGTACCAATTTCCCGACCGCGAGAGATGCTTGGCTGGCCCGGAGCGGAATCGAACTAGCACTATGCTCGTGATTGATGGACATCACTACCACTGTGCCATCCGCTTCATATATTTTGGCATATATATATATATATATATGTGTTCTTGCGAATTACCCCTGTTGAGCTGACACGAGGTTGGTAGCAGTTGTTGTTGTTGTTGTTGCTGTGGTTCCATAGCTGTCTACCACTTCGTCTTCTTCAGGGCCATTTTATTCTTTCTGGAGCCACCCATGTGTTCCCTTCACTGATTTGCCGTCTTCCCATGGAGAAAGGATTTCGCTAAAGGCCACAATCTCTGTGGAACACGCACTCATGAAATAGGCTGTTGTCGCTGAAGCAATTCAAATGAGAAGCCCCTATTTCAATTAGTAAGTAAAAGAAAGAACTTTTCATAGATCAGTCAAAGATTAGCTTCAGTATTGGGTCTGCTATTTATAGAGTTGAAAAGCTTATTAAAACTGTGAAGAGGTGTGCACGTCGTGTCAAGCGGAAGCCACGTTTTGATTTGAAAGTGGGGCATTAGGTTCTTGAAGAAGCTGTAGGAATAAAATATAGACTGAGTTCTCTTCGTTGGAATTGCGAGACTATGTGACTCAGCGAATTTTTGCCAATGTGTTCCTTTTCTGGTTGTGAAGATGGCTAATCTGCGAAGTATCTATTAAAATAGCCAGTTCGTGTCTGCTGGTGAAGAAAGACATAAAGCTATTAGTCAATTCTGAGGTTCATGAAAAGTCGATCCCGGAAATTTCTCTTTAAAATTTTTCAAAAATATTTCAATTTATTGGTTTTAAAGGTGAATGCGCGCTTTATAAAAACTGCAAACATAATTTTCAACTGTGGACCATCGACTCTGATTATCGGCTCTGATGAAGACGAAGACGTCGTAACCTTAGCCGAATAAAACAATATTATCAACTTCGCGTAAGCTCGACAACTTAAACAAACTGCAAACAGACTTGCGATTGAACATATTCTGTTTGTTCTATGAAAGTATGAAGGTCTTAACTCCGTAACTTCGAGTAATCGAGAAGTGGTTGTTGATTGCTGTGAAAACAGCATCAGCTTTTTTACTTTTATATTCTGCCAACCAGTTTCTCAGGCACAGCTACTATACAGTAACTGGATGAGAATTTTAAAGCTTCAGCGGTGCGGTGCCGAACTGAGAACAACATGAAACAAAGAAGCGTTTGAGAAGAAATGATAAGGAGGATTCACAACCTCCAGAGACATGCGGAAATGGCCTTAGAAGTTAAGAAAGGGCGGCTAGAGAGTGATCACTTGCTGTTCTAGGCAGCCAAGGAGTCATCTTCCCAATGTCGCTTCCCAAACTGTTCTCTTTGTAATACTTTAAAAACCCACTTTCCTTTACCTCAGTATCATTAATCAGTACAAATTCTTCCATTTATGAGTTAACACGATATTGATAAAATAAGCTTTATTTAACTAAGGTTTCGGCGTCTTCTTCTTTCTCAGAACCGATGACCTGAGTCGATGCCCACAGACTCTCGTAGTCTCGATATGATGTTTTCGTCGCCGTATCGAGACGGACCACGGATCTCCCTCAGAGAGTGATCTGATACCGGTTAGTCGCGAGGTATCGCAGCGCGTACTCGGATGGCGGATAGGGAGTAGTTAATCGCGGACCAAAAGCTTTATTTGCTTCTCCGAGACGCAGACAGATGCAGGAAATGGGCTCCCTGCTTCTGCTCGTACATACCTTCTGTATTCATGAGAACGCATTCATAGATGCGATCGAGGGAGTGTTCGCGTTTGTGCGAACTGTGTTAAACGAATCAATTCGGCCAAAAGCCTGTAATCAAGTAGGAGGGAAATATACATGAGGCAGTTAGTAACCGTCTCCAACAAATAAGCTCTTCGTTTAATCTGGGAGAGGCTGGCAAGCTAATCGTGAATATATCCAGACTTCACGTTCAAAGTTCGACAAGTATCAATAAAGTAAACACAGTAAAACAAACGAAGCTCATTTCTCTGACCCCGAAAGAGTTCCCAATTTCGCAGCATTGGATAGAATGAGCACGGAGAGGCTGCTAAAATCTCAGGCCAATGGAAGCTGCCTGGATTTCAAAGAACTATGGTGACGATCTGTACCTACAATGCGCGTACACTTACATCCGAGTCCTTGATAGAAGACTTGTTCATGCAGGCAAGAAGGGTATGGTACGTCGTCATCAGCCTGGCCGAAACAAGACGACGCCACCCATTCAACGCCGTCTATGACACCGGAGAAGAACTGTTCCTCGGAACATGTCACACCAGAGGAGTCGGCATCGGCGTTCTCTCAACACGAGTTTGTCCACGAGCACCGATTCATTCGAACAGCTTACAACCCGAATCGGACGTTTACGGTTAAAAACATGTGGATCAATACCGGCTTTGACAATCTTCGTCGCTTACGCACCAACATTGATCTATTTCATCGTCGGAGATTTTAACGCTAAGATTGAACCCTGAAAAACGTCTGAAGAATGTCGTCACATTGGAACCCACGGATTAAAATGGAACGAGCAGGGTTTGTGGCTGTCTGAGTTTATCATGACGACCAAGGGCTAATAACTCGCAATTCCGGAGCTCCCACTCTCAACTGTGGACGTGGACGTCCCCCGATAGAAAGTATCATAACGAAACAGACCACGTCATAGCAAATCGAAGATTTTGCCCAATCGATCCTAACATAACAAACGAAATCGAACCGTCGCCTCTCTCTTGCTAGATTTTAATTTTTGTTGGAACGTGGAAAACCCGCTAAATTCAAAAAATGGTGTCCAAAACCATCACATACTGGGATTTATTCAGCTAATTAGCTGGCTGTTGAGATGTCATTCTCGACAATATCAACGAAGAATACGATCGGCTCAATCAACATCACCACGCAAGCGCTGTAAAAGCTGAGTGCTCGAAGTCACTAAGAGACGTCTGTCTCCAGAAACACTCGAGCTGATGCGAAGGCGTGGAATCACACGAGTCACAAGGAATCATCAACTAACTCCCGAACTTACGAAATAATGCACACAGGTGATAAAAGAAGATCCTAAGCATTTTCGCAAAGCCCCCGATGATTCGCAAATTGCAGAACCATGATGATTGCACTCCGACGTCCAGACGGAACACTTACAGCCAAATGGATAAAATCATTCACGATTACTACTCGGATCTTTTCAATGGATAGGCAATCTTGCCCTCATACGAAATAAAGCAGAATGGATATGCAGTCCTTCCGAAATCTGATGTGCTATTTAGTCCGAAAAAAATTGAGCAATACAAGGCCCGGAGAGAATAACACCTGAACACCTGAAGAACTTTCATTCAGTCCTTATTAACACATTGTCTTGGCTCCTAACACAATATTTGTAAGAATTCAAGGTTTCTACTCAGTGGAAGACCATCAATACCGTGCTATTGTTCAGAAGAGTGACCTCCACGATATCGGCAACTATCGCCCAATCCGCTTTCTGTCTGTTGCCTATAAACTTTTCACTCGAGTTATACTAGCTAGGATTGACAGAACACTGCACGGGGAGGACCATGTGAGCAAGCAAGATTTCGGAAAATATCTATTGCGATGGATCATATCCACACGATAACAAGGCTCATTGAAGTATCGCGAAAGTACCGAAGACCATTCTATCTCATTTACATCGATTTTGAAAAAGCTTTTGATCCAGTTGAGACAGAAGCAGTCATGGAAGCTCTTGATAGTCAAGGAGTCCCTACTCAGTACACAATGATTCTTCGTGAGCTGTACAAAAATTTTACAGTCAAGTTATCACCATTCTACAACGATATTATCGTTAATGTCAAAAAAGGGGTTAGGCAAGGCGATCCAGCGGTACTCCCTGCCCTAACGTATGAGTCGGAGACCTTGTAGCCGCCTAAGCGGAACGAAAGATTGCTCAACGTTATTGAACGCGCAGTTGAAAGGACGATGCTGTGGGTGTTCCGCCTTACACAAGTGAAGGAATGGACCCGAAGATGTGACCTATGTCATTGACCAAAGATCAAAGACGCCCTTCTATGTGCCATTCTCTCGAAGATAAAGTGAGTCGAGCTCGTAATGCGTATGAACGATAACCAATGGACAAGAGCAGTAAGTGGCTGCATTCACCGAGATGTCAAACCTACCTCGGGACGATCACCTATGACAAATGACACAGGTGTTGTAGACAGATCATCTTTAACAGAGTATCCCACGAATGAGACAACCTCACCCAGCGATGCTCTGTTATGCAGAACGGTTGTTGTCGACGTGATTGTCTCGTGGTGACAATTTGTTTTTTTTTCGGACAGTCCATTCTAGAAAAGCCAAAATCATTATCACCTAACATAAAATGTAATATTACATGAAAAACCGACTTTCCTTTAACCACGCCATGAGCAACCAATACGCATTATTTCAGTTACGAGCTAATGCGAGGTTGATAAAACAAACTTTATTCGGTTAAGCTTTCGACGTCTTCACCTTCTCCTAGGCCGATGATCTGAGTCGATGTCCGCCGTCTTTCGCTCTCTCGATGTGATGTATTCTTCGTGGTGTCCCGGATCATCAACTCTGAGGAAGACGAAGACATCGAAACGTTAGCCGAGTAAATGTTAATCTTATCAAAATCGTGTTGGCTCATCACTGAAGGAATACGTATTGTTCTTTTTTACTCTTTCAGTGATAATCCAAGGCAGTATTGATAAAAAATTCTTTATATTCTTCTTGGGCAAATACAAGGTTTTATTTTATTCTTTATTCAAAAACAAGCTAACGTTTCGGTGGATTTCGCCTTGCTCAGAGCTTAGAAAGGTTAAATTGACAGCAATCTACTCAGCCAAACACTTCCATAACCAAACAGAGAAAATGCTAAGCCAAAATTCCAATCGCACTGAACGCAGAATAGCTTCCTCGCTCACTGACCGCTTTCTATTAGTCTTCCATTGAACATGTCGCGTAGAGAGCAATCGCAAAAAGTTCACATGGAAGCGCAATGTGCCTCTCACATCGAAATAACATCCTTAAATAGTGCACAATTTCACGCGTCATCATGAGGCATTTATCCTTGCTGTTCATTTTCGAATTCTTGGAATACATCTAGAATGCCTCAAAAATTTTGCGTGATTGTGTTTTCGACTCCTGTGCGAGGATCATAACTTCCACTTCAAATTCTTCTCCGCTGTGTCTCCACGCCCTGTGTGTACCTAGTAGAGTATTTGGTTTAACTTTTACCGACTACGTGTTCTTTTATACGGATGCAGAGTGGTCTACCCGTTTCGTCAACGTATTCGTTTCACCACGCTCTATAAGAGATCAGATAAACTGTGCCCGAGCTCATACAATCACCGTCTCAACCGTTAGGGCAAATTGTGCAATTTCGCGTTCCACATAGACGGTCGTAAAAGCGGTTGTGAACTAGTTGGCTTCTTAGAGTGCTCGGTGATAGAGGTGAAGCTTAGGGAGGAATGCCTCATATAATCACGCATGATATTGGGCAATATTTAAGGATGTTGTTTTGATGTGAGAGGCACATTACGCTTCGAAGTGAACTCTGTGCGGTTAATCTCTACGTGACGTATTCAGTGGAAGACTAATGGAAAACGGTGAGTGTGCGAGGAAGCTATTCTGTTTTCAGCGTGATTGAAATCTTGGTTTAGCACTTTTTCCTTTTCGTTATGGAAGTGTTTCGCTGGGCAGATTGCTGTCAACTTGACCTTTCTAGGCTCTGAGAAAGGCGAAATCCACCGGAACGTCAGATTGTTCTTAAATAAAGAATAGAATAACAACTCGCATTTGCCCAACAAGAATACAGAGGATTATTTGATCAATGCCGAGGTTAATAGAAAGTTGGTCGTGGGAATTGATAAGACACTTTATTCTGCTCATTGCTCGAGGTGGACAAAGTTGTTTATAAATTTCGTGCTACTTGTCAATGAAGGAATGCATGTCGTTCTGATAAGCTGAGGTTAAGAGTTAGTCGATTTTTGAAATGTTCTCCTTGGCTTCCGTTTTTTGCAATGGAATAATCAATAACAGCACGCACGTTATCATTTTATCTTTCAATCTTTGTGATGTTTGTTTTTACCGCCTTTTTTTTCTACACGACAGTATTCCTTTTTACATCAACGAGTGTTGCTTGTTATTTCTAGTAGTCTGCTGCAAGTAAATTTCAATACGGAGCGTACGTCTCTAAAGCAGTTCTTCCAGAGCCAGGAAGTGACCTACTTCTCCAAACTCTTTCGATTTCTCTTCTCGTTTTCACGGTGAATTCCTCAGAAATTATTCACATGACTCAGGCATTTTTCATCGCAGTTGTAGCGCAGCATGGTAACCAAGAGATTTCACAGATTAACTCACCGTCGCTTCCGGAATTTCTTTTTAAAGGAACTTCCTGCAAGGAGCGCATTCTGTGCTTGGAAGGCAACATTTCATAAGCATAAAACTCAGATACGGGTAATCTAATATGGTCCATGTGGATACCGAAAACAGTTTTCGTAGAAAGGCGATCTATCTTTCATTGTTCGAGACACATCGTCCATCATTCGACTCCCACCCGGCCGGCAAGGGATGAGGCGGAACAGATAAAACGGTTGCATCGCGACTGGCAACAAATGGATATCTAAGGAATAGAAAATAAAGGGCAAGTTTTTTTTCCAGTTCAGTGATTCTACAGACACTTGGCTGGTGGAGATTGGCGTCCATCTCATCCAACGTTTAATTTCTTTAAGAAGGAAATGACACTAGGCATTTCTCGTATGTTCCTTCTACCAAAAAACTGGAAACAATACTCCATAATTCAAAAAAAATCAATACGTGCATTTTACTTAAGGTTCTCGAGATATCTTTATACTATATATAGCTTTTTAGCCACAGGTTTACAGACGTGACAATGATCAGTTGATCGCCGAAACGATTTTGGAAAGGTCAAAAAAGAAAGCGATTCTCGCTTAGTTGAGATGAGCTCACCTGAATGATCGCTACTTTTGCAGCCATCAGTCGATTGATTATAAAGCAAACTTAATTTAATACAGCTTCCCAATTTATGTTGGCCGTCTATTCTTTTTTAACCTGTTGATCACGAGTTCACACTCCATATTTGGTTTCAAGTTTTGCTCACACCTGAGCATCCCTATAGCGGTATTTCAATTTAATACACTTGCAACGATGCTGGACTTTCAATTACGGACGATATTCTCCATTAACTAAGTAGTAGAAGAGGGAGGAGTTTCTCAGGCTCATAACGGAAACTTTGTCCTGTTATCTCAAAGGTGCACGTAGTTCTTATAGAATGGTCTTCGCATTTCAAACTTTCTGGAAGAAAAAACTATTAGAAAGTCACCAGAATTAAAGCCTTCCTGATTGTATACACAAATGGTTCATTCTGGAAAGCTACTGTGCCCATTTATGTTCATCCTGACGAAATCCTGCTTTTCATAAACTCTGTTCCTCGAAGTATGAGTAACAATGGAAAGAGTGCACGAAATATCTGTTATGGGCTCAATCAGATTCTTATTAAGAACCCTTTTCGTCTAAATTAATAAAGTTCATTATGTGTTGAAATATCTTGGTTTAAGTTTGAAATGGGTATAATTTTCACGCTGCTTCACTCCGTAACGGACATGAAACGGTAGCTGAAAAATCGGACGATGGAATTACGAGGGTTAAAAGTAGATCAGCGAAGCTGCATACAAGTCGCTAAACTGCCCATTTAATGCTGAACTCTAAAAGAATCAAAGTGTGGTTCGTTACGGTCTCTCGAACTCCGTCGTGCTTTAACTGCGTATCTGTTCTTCTCTCTATATTCTCACAGTCAGTTAACTTTGTATGATTTCAGTGGTGACATCACTCTTTCAAGGATTCCAAGAAAAAAAGTGTCCGATTTATCAAAGCAAAAATTATCAGACCAAAAGTAGCGAATCGGTAAACAATCAAACGTCCTGAATGTAATGTCTACGTTGGCTGCCACATCACTACATCACATGGGTTGCCACAGAACAACCGCCTCAATGAGATCGGTCTGATTCAAAACTCATTCGAGTGCGAAAGAAATCGCTTGTGACTGCCGAAGGTCATCGGTTGCGTGTCCGCCGACTGTTGGTGACGTTTCGCCGAATTGATTGTTGACCGTCCGAAATGACTATAAAACCAGCGGAAACGAGGTGGTCTAGTTAGCCGAAGCTACAAGAACCACATCTTTCGCCTTGTAAGCCTTGGCACACTTTTGTTCTTATCCAAGTAATTGATTGATGCATCAGGACCCATAATAATTGTAGGCAAACAATCTCAGAAGTTCTTGATAAATAGTTGTTCTCAAGGTGTAGTTCCAATGAAGGAAACACATTAGGAGTTTCGAAAAGTACTGAAAAGCTCTAAAAGGTACTTTCTCACTGTTGTTGAACATAATTATTTGTCTAAATAAAAAATCAGCAGTAAAAAAATCTAAAGTATGTCTGGAAAACTTCTCATTTTCCTTTCGATGCACCTAGAATAAAATTCGCTACATATAGAAACTGTTATATCCATTATTTCATAACTACTACAGCAAGATGAAGGGTGAAAAACACGGATAACCTCTATTTTCGTCGCTTAGGTGCTGAAACGGTCGATGTCCCGTTTTACCAAGCTTCTTTTCCTAACTTTCCCAACAGTCTTCATTCATATAACATTGCTTTCAAACTCCACTGATTTAATTTTAGGAATGAATCGCTGCTTAGTTCTTGTTCTTCTGTCTTGCATGTTATTTATGCAAACGGCTGCTCAGTTTGGCTTCGGCTACCCCTACGGTGGCTACGGTGGCTACGGTGGCTACGGTGGCTACGGTGGCTACGGTGGCTATGGTGGCTATGACTACCCCTATTACGGCGGATGGGGCTATCGCCGTTATGGCTACAGTAGGTTCTAGTTATGAATGAAAAGCCAGAAACTCGACTCGTGATTTTGTTCTGTGTAGTATTTGTATCTGTTTCAGGTCCATTTAGAGGTGCTATACGAGGTGCGTTGGCGGGTGCGGTGATAGGTGGATTGATTGGAAAAAAATAAGTAGAAGCGTTTTCGAGAAGGCTAACTTATTCTGCTTTGCTTCATGCCTGTATATAAACCAGAGAAACATAGTGATTTGTTGTTTTTGGTTGCCTGATATGTTTAAATACCATTCTTTACTGAGGTGTTGGGATACCGAGTTGTTTTTAGACAATAAACAAATTGGAATTGTTATTGGATTATTGGAACTGGTTATTATTGGAACTGTTAAAATATAATGATCTCTACAATAATTGATTAAGGTTAAACTCGTGTCTGAGAGTTTCCTGACATTTTCAATCTTCTCCTGAAGGCGCAGTATGGATTCAAACATGAGCATAAAATTTGAAAAAGCATCTTGAAGATGCCTCGCCTTTATCGTCCATCGTCTAAAAAGGGATTTAAAAGTCATCACTGAAAGTTAAACAATGAAGGAGTTAAAATGGCATGAGCGGCTAGGTTAAAACCATTAGTTATCTCTCAACTCATGCTTAACTTGCCAACATGCCCCATATTGTACTTACTTACCAAAAACTTATAAGTTAGTATACAGTGATGACCATGTGTCTGGCGACCAGTCGGTTAAAACTTGAATTTAAACTTAAACCTATCTTTAGCTTTGCGCGCAGGTCAACGGATAGAATAACGTGGTTTGTAACCCTATTACTTATCCAGTTGTTAAAACACATTCTATCTCGTCCAACGAACACAAAGAAGTTTCCGGACCATCTACGTAACGCGCGTCTCAACAGCACGTGCGTGATGGAGTCTCTCGACGTTATCCACCTCTGTACAAACGTGCCAAATATCTCCGCTATGCAAGCCCATTCATGAACTCCTTGCACTTGATATTTGATACTTGAATGGCTTGTACTTGTGCGGGTTCCAGCATATTCTCCATTTTTTGGAGATTTGTTGATTAAGTCATTGTGGTTGCCCCAGATCATTACCACCACAAGCAGTCGCAGCCCTCGTGGATCAGAGGGAGATTTTCCACTATGAGACTTTCATACCAAGACGATGGTGAGTTCTAGTATTGGTTTACTCTTAGATAAGCTTCCTGATGGAAACGCCGGCTTGGGAGACTCTCTCAGCATGGGAGACCCTGCCAGGAGATGAATCTCCCGCAGTGTATGGCAGTCCGACACCGAGGAACACCTCCCAGCCACGATAAGGCGGTAAACAGTTAGGAGGACGAACCTCTTGTACAACACAAAAGAAAAATAAATATGTAAGTATGGCTTCACGTTAATGACACTCTTAAAGGCCTGCCCAAACTGCTCAATCTTTAGATGATCCGGAAGGTATTACGCACAAATGAGAGGGCTGGCTATGGGACAACGATTGGTACCGAGCCTTTCCGTCGCATTTGTGTCTAAAGTGGAAGTAGTTGTAACCGATCTCCGGCTATTACTCTACTGTAGATACATAGCTTTCTCATTTGTTCAACACAAATGGAAATAGACAAATCTTTTGAGTCATTGAATGAACAGTCAGAGTATACTAAGTTTGCCCGAAAGAAACAGGTTTCTTTTTCTGAACGTGCAAATTAAACCCTAATTCGAAAGGGTACCGAAAGCGAAGTAGAAACACATTGGTCCATTACCTCTCGTCACACCTCTCACACACAAAAAGGCGCCTATAAGAAAGGTTTCAATCAGCAACCAGCGTGTGCACAGGAAGAGAGCAGAGAGATGAGTGCCGAAACTTGGTGCCGCAAATAGGCATTTCTAGTGGCTTTGAAACTGTAGCTCGGGATAGGTTTAGAGAAAAGTCCTAACTCCCAAACGACAACTTTAGTGATAATAAGGTTCCGTTTATCCTGCTCTTCATTTCAAATGTAATAAGTGCAGCTACAAAGCGTTCCTTAAGAACGGCTGGGCTACAAAATTCGGTAACGGTAATTGAAATACCAACGAGCACTCTTAGGCGCCAACTAGTTTGTAACCGCCTATATGACCGTCCATGTACAACGCAAAATTGCATAACTTCCTCTAATGGTAGCGACGGTGATTGCATGAGTTCGAGTACAGTTTACCTGATCTCCTGTAAGGTGCGCGGAGACAAATACATTGGCAAAACGGGTAGACCACTCCGTGTCTGCATAAAAGAACATCTAGTCGGTAAACATGAACCAAATACCCCACTAGGCGCGCATAAGACCCAGTGACATAACGGAGAGGACTTTGAAGGACGGTAACGATCCTCGCACAGGAATCAGAAACACAAGCACACAAAATTTTCGAAGCATTCTGGATTAATCCGAAGAATACGAAAATGAACCGCAGGGAGAAATGCCTTATAATAACCCGTGATTTTGGGCAGTATTTAAACCTGTTGCTCTGATGAGAGGGAAACATTACGCTTCCATGTGAACTATGTGCGGTTGGTCTCCACGTGACATAGTCAGTGAAAGACTCATAGAAAGCGGTAAGTGTGTAAAGAAGCTATTCTGTGCTCAATGTGATTGAATTTTTAGTTTAGCATTTTCTCTGTTTGGTTATGCAGGTGCTAGGTTATATGGATTGCGGCCAATTTGACTCCTCCAGACTCTGAGGAAGGCGATATCCTCCGAAACGTGAGCTTGTGTCTAAATAAAGAAATATTAACACTTCGTGTTTGTTAAGCAACAATATAAAGAGCTAAAAAAGTTGACGTGTATAACAAGGCCGAGAGACAAGTGAAACGAAGGACTCGCATGGTGTGGTGATGAACCTGTTTGCCTTCGGGAAGGGTAGTAGCCTGTTCGTTCCCCACCGCAGACGCCATCGGTCCGGAGTTTAACAAATATCTCAGCAACATTATGGCTATAAAATTTAAATTTTTTATGCTATCACTTTTGTACTCAATGGAATTTGGAGCGGGCTTTCCAATTTTGCTTCATGGCGGTGATTTATCGCCTTTTGTATCCATATACGTGCACAGACAAATGGTTGCTCTTACGTGTTTCCGAACAGCAACGAACAAATCAATCCAGCACATATCTGTTCCAGTGCCAACAGCTTTTCATGAATACATCAAGCCTATTCTTTATGTTCTAATGAACTAACTGAGCCTATTAGTTCGTCAAACTCAGAGGAAACGAAAGTCAAAAAGAGCTCGCGTAGAGCACCTTCAGTGAGCATAACACGCCACATACGTATGATTTCCAACGACAACGAAAATTTTTCGGTTGCCCTTTATAATTAGTTGATGATAAGAAAGTTTAGGTGATTCAAATAAAACAATGCTTCATAATGCAAAAAACGAAAAATGAAAAAATGTAAAACAAAAGGAATGTAAAAAAAACAAAAGGTAACAACACACTAGAAGGCGAATATATACGCCGCATTACACTGGAAGTATCAGATCTGAAGGAATAAGTAATCACATCGGTGGAGGGTTATTATTTGTTAGAATCCAGTGGTTACTTTAAGAAATTGGAGCTTACTGTTGATTAACAGAGCTGAAAATTCTGGCGGATCGGACGTCTAGGCTTTTCATCAGTGTGGGTAACTGCTCCGTGTAAGCGCGCTTGTCGAAATCTTAAAGTTGTCTGTTCTTTCGTTAGATAGTCATAGAAATCCGATCAGGAGTTTCCGAGAAAATCCCCAGCAGATAGCAAGTCCAAATTCTTGCTGTTCTGCAAGTGAGCAAAATACACGATGACGACAATCTTTTGAAGTCAGTAAGAGAGCAAGATGATGACACCTAAACGTCTTTAGAAGAGCTTTTTCAAATTACCGATAACAAATACTATTAATAGAGAACACCCAGCAATCTAATCGTCGAAATCGTGATAAATCGCATACTGTTAATAACAATAAAAGAAAAAAGTAATTTTATTCAGCTAAGTGAAGATGATAAATAAAGGATAAAGCTCTCGGCGTTGATCAAACCCTAAGGGATGCGCCATATATTCGACTTCATTAAGCATCGTTGGAGGTGATTGAATGCATATCTGGTTTTCACAATGACTCGCAGTGGCCTACCGATGTATCGAGCCAGTGCTGCTATCCTCCCAGACAAGTCTTGTACCAATTTGCCGACCCCGAATGGATGGAAGGCTTGGTAGGCCATAGGCGCAGAAACGATTCAACATGTGTGTCGCAGTGGCACCTCCAACCACTGCGTCACACGCGACTTGTGAAGATCATATAATTTGAAAGGTAATGCAAGAATTGCCAGCGAACATTGCAGACAACAAATCGGAGCAAACGATTTGAAGACACATGTTTCAAATTTAACAGTTTTAAATACTTAAAGCTTTTTGGTAAGATTAGAAGCCATTAAAGAGTGGTTGTGCCCAACTTAGCTATGCTAAGGCAAAATTGCTCATCACTTTTCGAAACGCTTTATCCATTGGAATATGAATGTGCCGTTTTCTTGTTCAGCAATCGCGAGGTTTTTAAACAGCATACATTTACTTCCATAAAAAACAAAATACAATACAACGCTAGCTAACGATTCGGCAGTATCGCCTTCTTCAGAGCAGCTTTTTTGTGACTTCCAATGAGGAAGTTTAGAACAGCTGATTATAGTCGCATGTGGTTGTCAACCACACGCCGAAACGTCAGCTAGTTTTGTATTGTACTGTGTTTTTTATGGAAGTAAATGTATGCTGTTTAAAAACCTCGCGATTGTTGAACAAGAAAACGGCACATTCATATTCCAATGCCGAGGTTAAAAGAAAGTCGATCCTGGGAGCTTTATCCATTGTTAAAATAAAGATGTTTTCTTCATGAGCAGTATAGTGGCACCACACCAACCACGGCTGGCGCGTGACACCAGTTCCGGCTAAGCTATCTCTACCATAACGTGGTGGACTGATAGAAAATTTGGAAAATTGATTAATGAATAAAAAAATTGATAGGGAAAACAAGTGATTTTATTACCGATTGACCTATACGGACGTGTTAAATAATATTGGCCTAAGTTGATTTCTTTATTTACTGCTTGCTACAATTTTTTACTTGAAGGTGTTATGTGAAATACAACCGTAATGATGCTCAGATATTTGCAAAACTCCGAGCTGCTGGTGTCTGCGGTGGTGAACGAACCCGCTATTGTCCTTTATGGGGAGTAACGTGCTCACCACCACACTGTGCGGGTCCTTCGTTTTGCCTATCTCTCAGCTAGCTCGATCGATCTCTGCCATCAGCCCCGCTCACAGGTGTTTGTTGAAATCCCCAGAAAGGACAATAGCGCGTTCGCTCCCTACCGCACACACCTGCAGCCCGGAGTTTTGCAAATATCTCAACATCATTGAAGTTATATTTACCAATATACCCTGCCATTAAAAAGAGTAGACAATAAGTAATGAGTTAAAATTATGATCAGTGACTCGGAAAAACTCAGCTTTTCCATTCCCTTAACAGAGGTGAATATCAGAAACCTGTTTTCTTTTTAGAAATCTTAAACGACGCTCGACAAAATTGTATGATTTCTGCTCCATTTGCATCTTAAAAGGAATCGATTAAGTTTTTACATGCCTTTCACAGAACCATTAGACAAAGCAAATACTTTTTGAGAAGGCATAAAATCGATGACTCGCAAGATTTGTAACTCCCAAACGTTACAAATGTGTTGCTTTTGGCCAATTTTCTGGACTTCTGGAATCTTTCTGTACTTCTCTTCTATTTACTTCTAGTCAGCACTTCGAATTCGTCACCTAACCACCTCGCAAATTATGGATAATTTGCTGCAGATTTTTAATAGTCTTTCTACACCTTGACCTAAATTGTGTTTTATGGAATCCACGAAGGAACTCTATAAGCCGTGTAAAGTTTGTAACATTCTTTGCTTCCATGTGAATCGTGTCAGTTCATCGTTAAAAGTTTCGGTCCGTTCACCTATCCTTCATTATTTAGCGCCGTACTCACTTCATGGATGGAAGTGCTGTGTTCCGGGCAGTTTTACTCACGATTGCTCTGTTTATTAAGCCTTCTGATGAACGAGTTTTTCGTGATGTATGCTGCTGCTGCTTTGCTGGTGGCTGGGGAGGAGAACTGATGATTGTCGGCTGGGTGGGTAGATTTCTTGGCTTTACCCCACCTTTTGTAGTCGATGAATTCCTGAAGTTTATCCGCTCTTATAAATTACTGGAAAAACGTACAAATTTTGTTTTAAGTTATGTGTATAAGTATCCACGGTTCCCAGGTATTCACGGCTTCAAGCGAATTTTGTGGATGGATATTCACGAATAGTTTTCAAGCATACAGGAGAATAAGTAGTGCAAAACCTATAAGCAATCAAGGTTCTGTTTTTAGTAAAATTCCTTGTAATATCAAATTTCTTTCACCTTTGAACTAGCAGTCGAAGTTATTTCGAGTGATCACTAAAATATGAAAAATGCTATCTCATTGGGATACGTGTAGAACAATGGTGAACAGTGCCCTACAGTACACACATGGTCGTTGGTTTGATCCTGCGCAACCAAGTTTTCTATTCTTCCGAGATCAACAAATCTGTGCAACGCTTCTAGTCATTCGACTGCACCTCGGAAATCCATCCAGTCACCTGTGCGATGCTTGATGGAGTTGAATGCATAGCTCATTTCTAAACGATTGTTCGACCTTGGAACCCTCAGCTTTCATTTCTTTATCCTCACATCGCTAGGACTGCAACGGAGAAATCAGTCACAAATACCCATAGGAGCTCATTGATTTGTATTTAATTTAGCAAAAGGCTTTCAGAAATGTTTCAATCACAGTTAAATCTTAAAGCAACTAAAGTTTCATTTACCGATATGATAATAATTGGCCGTAGTGACAGATCGCTGTGATATATTCTTCATCTTCCTACTATCACAAAGGAAAAAGACGTGAAGTTCTTGTAGCTGGTCAACCATGTTGGCGTGAGATACCACATATGTGTACGCTTAATGAATTCGCCGTAAATACCAATATACAAGTCATTTTTCTCACTCTCACTGATAAGACTGCTTCCACTTTACCTGAGCGGGATAACTGGATGAACGCCGGTTTACATGGATGAGGAAGAATTCCTAAACAACGACAACTTCAAACAATGGAGCATTTGGAGCATTGTTCTGCTGTGCAACGCTTTTCCGAATGCTGGATATTTCCTACGCTAGTCTGAATTCTGAAAATGGAAATTTTAAAAGAAAACGCTGACACACTCTGATTTAGCCTCGAAATCGATGATCAATATCGCGGCGTATTGATAAGTTACTCTGGAAATTTCTTACACATCAATCACTTTTGATCCGTCTTAAACGGATGCTTTGCCATTACAAAAACAGATAAGCCTAAATAAGCACTCGTCGAAAACTGTCCCTGTACAGAAGGGCATTGCAAACGCGTGACTACACTTCATTCATGCCCTGCTTCCCACCAATGGAAAGGGCTAAGTGCGAATATGAAAATCACATCACAAAGAACAGCACCTGCTGTGGACACTCTATTCGAATCAATGTGAGCCCGAAGAAGGAGATGATGCCGACACGTTAGTCGTAGCAAAGATTCGCTGGAAACCTCGTATAAGTTTACAAATAAGCCGAAATATGTGCCAAAATAGTACCGTTTAAAAAAGGCTGCAAAGGAAGTTTTTGGTGAGCTTCTCGTGAAACATTCCGTATTTTTACCACGACTTGACATAGAAATGGATTTATAGGCCTATTATAGAATTATCTTAACAGCAAAATGTAGATTGCATTCTTGTAATTTGTTGCCAGTATTTTGTTGCTGGGTTGCACTCAAGGCGTTGACACCATGGTTCAGCCCCTACTAAAAAGTTACGATTTTTCAACATTTTTAAAAACAAGATTCTGTTTTAAGTTTTAAACTGGGTTCTCCAAGCTTGTGACCAATTGATTTTAGAACCTGAACTCAATCAATCTTTCTGAAGAAATAAATGCATATTTGTTTTCTAGAGCCTTTCACATTAGGCCATGCTAATGGCAGTTTTTTTCTAACGATTCCTCTTGAAACTAATGCAGAGAAGACGTACAACTATTCAACAACCGGTAGCGCTAGCGCACACTTGAGACTAAGGCCGTCATCCTTGCGCACGCCTTCATTGGTGTTTAGTCTCCAAGTATAGCTGCTCTTCAAACAATGTATTTCCTAGTCATTATACTATCTGTTGTTGAGGCACAGCTCTACCCGACGCTCATACAACAGCGGCCTGTCTTCTTACCTTCACGCTTGCACCAGCATTTACAGGTATGATCTAATTCAGTGGTAAATGAGACAATAATAGATCAGAACTGCTAGTTACCTAGACACATGAATGAATCATTTTTACATTCCGTGCGGTGAAGACTCTAGTTAGATCCATTTTTTCCTCCTGCAGCGGTCATGAACGGAGATGTTCGGGTTTTCCTGTTGTTTCCACCCATGGAACATAATGGTTTGTCACCTCCTCTCCTCCACCTAAAGCCGCTGCTCAACCATTTACCAAAAATTTATGTGCTCTCAACCAACAATACAACCTCACTTTTCTATGATTAGAACCAAATTGCGAACAAAACATATTGACAGCGAAAATGGGGTCAAGTATCGAGAAAGGCACCCAAGGGATTGCAGTTGATTAACATTTTCGGTTCCAATGGCTCTGTAACTTTAAAGCTCCACCTCACAGATGGAAATCATCTGAAAAAATATCACTTAGAACTAAGACGAAAGCTTTTCCAGGGTTGAAAAGTAAAATCTTAGAGGAAGATTACAAGCCTAAAACTTGACAAATATAACCAACATGGCAAAAGATCGATAGAACTAGCTGAGAGACATGCGAAACGAACGACCCGCAAGGTGTGGTGGTGAACGCGCTACTCCCCGGAAAGGACGATAGCGCGTTCGTTCCCCACCGCATACACCTGCGGTCCGGAATTCTGCAAATATCTCAGCATCATTGGAGTTATATTTCGCAGTACATATTCTGCCATTAAAAAGAGTAGGCAGTAAATAATAAGCTGAAATTGTGACTATGACCAACATATTTCTTCTACCCCTTGGTGGAGCGAAATTGTTGAATGCACCTAAACCACTACAAAGTAGTTAACGCAAGCAGAAATTCTGCAGTTTCCAGTAATAGCGTTGCAACGCTTAAACCCTCTCCACCACTGCATTTTGCGATCTAATTAATGCAATGAAATGGAGTAAAAATCCAATGTGGGGTTTATTCCAAGTGCGTTAATGTTTCGCTTTAAGCTAATATTTGAGAATCATTTGATTCCTTTACCAAACCCAATAATGTCAAAATGCAAAACATCGATTTTCCTTTATTAAATCTAAAGGAAGAAAGTTTAATTATAAGTTTGTTTGAGAAGATTCGGTGAATGCAAGCCGTTTTGATTTTCCCAGTGACCAGGACTGGTTCGGTTTGGTAGAAAGGGAGTCCATAAAGCTTTGGGTGATTTTCAAGCTGTTTGTTAGGCCTATTCGAATTCACGAGTATTTACTTAAGATGCAAAAAAGCCGCTAGGCTACTGTAGTGTCCTTTTCAATGTCCAAAATATGTATTTGACTGCTGTGTTAGCATTGTTAAGTTTTCTTTTCGCCACAATGACGTATATGACCATCATGAAATTCCTTTTTCACTGTCGCATTGTGTTTCAGACCACGTTTTGCTATTTGCATGTCATATTTCAGCTGGCCGGCACTGTGCCCATCTACGAAGCGGTCGGTCCACCAAGGCCACCAGAAATGGTCGGCACCGCACTCGTCTCACCACCCACGCAAACATATGTGGTTCGACCCGTGATGCAACCCGTGCTGCAAACCTTGTCGCCTTCCATGGTACAGTCGCTGCCACTTGGCCAACAGGCTTATCCCTACGGCGACGTTACAGAGAAACGCGATGGTCCACTTAAAAGATTCTTACGCGGCGCTGCAGATGGATTTATGCTTGGCGCAATGGGTTGGTTAGGCTGAAGAACATCACGTGGGGAATGAAAAAGTTTATTGCAATCACTAGAATAGGATATTTTTTGCCGATTCTGGTGCATGAAATGTAGAGCACTCAAATTAGCCACTCTGATCTGAAGCTGATAATAGACTATACATAATAGACTAATGTACTGAAATACTATAGTTGCGAAATAAAACGCCCCTTACGATGGATTTCGCTTTTCATCTCTTATGTGTTTGTTCGCTTCTTATTATTATAGTACATTATGCTCCGTTTTATCAAGCTCCAGTTCTGTTCATTCTAACATTCCGTTACTCATTTAAGTTCCTCGAGGAGTGAGTTCTTCATTTTTCGTGTCTTTTTCTTCCTGCAGCTGCTTTCCTAACGGGTTTACACCATTCTTATTCTACCCAACTTATGAATAATATACAACCACATTTACGTTTCACTTATGCTCATTGGAAGTAATTAGTGACATTGTATAAATTTTCGTCACCATTTTCTGTTTAAAAAAGGAATGTACGCAGTGAGCGATCGCTTCATAAAAGAGAAATGACTTTCGCAGTCGTTACACTTAAGTGCTCTCCAATTTTGTGTCAGCAGCGGAAAGGAGGATGATGACCTCCTCTTCAAAGTACTGTCATATAAAGCGTGATATCCATCTCATTAAAACCATTTTTGATCCTTTGTTTTAAGAAAGAACAGAGATCCAGAAGACGTTAGATCTTACAGTACTACTACAGCAACAACGTAAAACAATAGCCAATTAAAAGACTAAAAAATCTACTCCTATTGAAATTTAAAATTCTTGACACGGTTGCAGCAGTGAAGTCGGCCTATTGATAAGGATGATGTGGCGCCAATTCCGAAAATCACTGATAGGGCGTGTTTATTTTCCTAATAAGTGTTTCGTTTTGCCCAAGAGAGAAAAACTTCAGCGAAGAGCATGAAGGGGATGGTCACTTTTCGTTTCACTATTGGCTAGTTTTCTCCGATACATTTGGAATAATTAGAAGGAAAACCAAGTCGTTCTTATATATCATAGTATGTTCCAGAAGATCAAATCAAGAAGTAGCCATTACAATCGCAGTTCGCTCAGTCTTCCATTCGTACGATACAACCAGGCTTTTTCACTTACATCACAACTTGGCTTAGTACAACACTTTACTGATTAACGTGCATTTTCCATTCCATTATTTTTATCTGAAGGCTGGTCTGAAATCCACCACGCAATCGTTTACCTGCTTACCTCTCTAAGGAAACTTTTCGGAGGTTTTGTTTTAACAACTTCATGGATTTAAAAGGACTTTGAAAGAGGAATTAAATCCGTTGCACTCCGAAGTGAAGGTTACATGTGAAATTTTTCTACTTAGTATTGTAGAAACACCTCTTGGTGCACTATTTCTTCTTAAAATAGGTCCACAATAAAGATCGCATAGAAGGTAAATAAACCACGAGTAGTCTATATTTCGCGTAATACCCTCATGAAAAATAAAAGGTATTAAATGAAAAGCTAAACACTCTGATTTCGACTTCAGCCTCAGCTTCAGGGGGTTCAATGCCGATTTATGCTCCCTGAATCATTCCCGTCGACGGATGGCTGATGGCACCGTCATAGTGAAAAACTGACCGAGACAAAGGCAAAGCAATGGCCTCAAAGTGCAGTGGGTAGCACGTTAGCCCCCGGAAAGGGTAATCCCGTATTGAAGCAAGCCTGAGGTCCAAGCTCTGCAAACATCTCAGCACCATTGTGGTTGTATTTCTTCAAATTTAACAGAACAAATGCAGTCACATGTTTAAATATGAACACAGAAAAGAGAACTACTCTGATTCGGAACCAAAACGTGATCGGTTGTCAATTCTATGTTTTCGAAAGAGCTATTGTCAGCTGTTCATGTAGTGCCAAGGCTTTTCCAACAATCTTATAACCGCTTGTACTTCTGGGCTTGACATTCATTCAAGTCTATAATTCAGCTCACTTTTCTTGGCTTTTCTCCTGCAGATGTACTGCCGATTACATAAATTTCACTATCTGCATCTATTTTACAAATCATCGATCAGCTGCAAGGCGTACTCAAGCTGAGATACAAATCACAGTGTAGAAACAGAAACCCTTCCTGAATACGAAGCAGTTTAAAGTATTTAACAAACTTGAATGGCCATTTATGTGTTTAGAAAGAATTGAAATAAAGTTCAAATGTGTCTTCAGCCTTTTTAATCGGGTTTCGAGTGTAGCCGATTTAAAACAGAGGACAAAATCGTGCGCATATGGAATGCAAAGGAACGGAAAGAATGACAATGACCTTCCCATAAAAACCAAACGTCTTTCCGGACATGCCGCACTTAGTTCCCGTCTGCGTTGCTACAACGAAGTGTATTGTACTTCCCATTATATCCCTGTCTGTCCGTGAGCAATAGGTGACATTTTCAGTTTTGTAATGGATGGAAGCCCTAACTGGTAGGAGGAATCAGGCATTAACACTTTAGCTTGTAAATTAAATCGTCCGGATCGGAGGTAGGTGTGCTTACCAGATAAGCTTGTTAGTGTCGTCGAAAAGACGAAGAAAAAAGAAAGAGTGTAAAAATAGACGTTACATTACTACTGAAGAGTGTTGGACTAATTTATCTGACGGTATCCGCTCAACGAAATTTGTTAAGATCAGAAGTGTTATAAGGCAAACTCCAAGAAGGAAGCAAAGACTAGGAAGATCAACACTTCGACTGGATGAGACTACGAAGTGTCAAATCGCGACGACGAACAACGTTGATCAAGTTTCTGGCATTGTTGAAGCTCTAAGGAATGCTAAAGCAACGAAAGCTTAACTTAACAGAACTTTTAACCAATTCACGTTAGCTGAATAGCCCAAGGAAATATTTCTTGTAAGTCTTTTGGATGAAAGCAATCATGAAAGCTTTCGCAATAAATGTAGGAAGATAGTAGCTGAACATGAACTGTTCAGGGGTGCATTTCTGTGGATGCTGCGAGGGAAACAGCGGTGCTGGTCAAACATTTTCATTAACGAACTAAGAAAACATAGTAGTTTAGATATTTTTAAAACGAAGGGCATACTCTGGGTAGTTCTTGCCTCATATCAAAGATTCAAAGATAAAGTGTTCAATGCTTATCATTTCCTTCAATATACACCACGCATTCGGCTCCCCTAATACGTGGAGGTGATAGAAGGATTATTGGTCTGAAACAATGAGATATTGACTAACATTGAATCAATTCAATGTTTTTGTTTCTGTTTGAACATCCGACACTTTTCGAAGCCCTTAAATCCGCTTTCCAATTAGGCGTTGTGTTTGCTGGCTCTGTTTCAGGAGACATGGCTAAAGGATTCTGTGGGCGATGTGTAGAATGTTTGTTATTGCTGAGCTCTTTGCTGGGAAGTGGAGCACTGTGAGAATCGTTGCATGAGAAACGTAGATGCGAAGTCCAGAGTCTGTTTGTTGGTTTTTTACTTCTCTGAAATCTTAAATGCTGCCCATTCTATCTTTTTCTTTCAAATGGAGTGCTTCTTTTTGAGAGAATTACAATTCCTTAGCTCTTTTCGTTCCAAATGACCTCTTTCTTCTTTTTCTACAAGCAACGTGTCGAAAGAATTTTCTCTCACGATTAACTTCACCGCACCAAATCTGCCTTTTTTTTGCTGACTGGTCCTTGAATAAATTTTGCTATTAGGAAACTCTTATGTTCATCACTGCAGTTGCCTAGTAAAGCAGTTCCTATTCTTATCTCGGTTTTCCAGTGTATTTCCCGGTCGACTTTCACTTTTTTTCCAGTGGTTCATAGGATAGAGTCGATGACATTGGTGTTGTCCTGAGCTAAAGTTCGAATACGACAAGTGGTCATGCAACGTTATGCAATGTTGTGTCTAAAAATATCTAAATCTAAGTCTATGATGAAAATGTAAGATAAAACAAAAGTTGTAAAAATATTTAGATCTAAAAATATGAGAAGCATGATACTAAAGGATGGACGTATTTCAAATACTATACCGAACGATGTATTTCAATTCCTACATCCGCGTGCTCACCAAGCTTTCCTTCCCTCGAAGCTCGGCAAGCTGCTATTAGCTTTGTCTGCGAGGATTTGCATTCTACTTTAATAAAACAAGACAAGCTAGGGCCACTAACTTGACGCAGGTCCAGCACACCGCGAGTTATTGCACGGGCCAACTATACATGAAATCACCTCTACGTGTCATCTGAAATCGAATGTATGAGCATCGATCAGAGACTGATCAGTGCCGAAAGCTCTATCATTTACCTTCTTACATAAATTCTATTTTGTAGAAAGATACTTTTGCGAATTACACACTTTCGTTTAGTAACTAGCTTCTTGTTTTTCTCTCTTCTGTAGGAGTCACGTGGAATTTAATAAGACCTGCATTACAAAGAAGAGAGTAGAATTAAGCAACAAGGGAAATTGTTTCTGGCGGCAGTTTCCATGGCCTCATTGAGAAGCTCCACGTTGCTTGGTATCAACTCTACGACCATTGCCCTTTTGCATCTATGACTCCATATGAGCTCACATTGTCGCACATTTCATTAAACCATGAATATCGTCAGGGAATGAGGATCGTGCAAAGTTCATGGCACTGTTGCACATCTTAACAACGACAAAAAAGTTTAGACTGCTACAAAACGCATAACCTGGCAAGAAGTCCTATACAGTGGGGTACCTCCGAGTGTAGTTCCTCATCCAAGCGGAATACCCAATCCACTAGATTCCATTCCATCCGCCAAGGAACGCCGACATTGCCACAACGACCCAAGAAAATCATCTCGCTTAATAAACATCCAGCGATTTTCGTGAAGAAGAAGTCCTTATGTGGTGGCCAAAGGCGGTTTCAATTCGCCAAACTCGAAAGCATTGCGGCTTCAAAGACAATGTGCATCGCAGGTCACTCCTAACCATCTATCGGATTCAAAGAGACAAACTCTTTTTTCAGTGCCGATTTTAACGACATGTTCAAGATAACGTCGGAATAAATTCACGGCCGCTTGAACATCTACCTATTACATTCTTTTTTCATGTGTTACCAAATTGCCACAATACAAGATGTTTTAATTGAAAACGATTTGCTGCATATATGCTTAAAAGAGTAGCGGAAGCGACATTTATGTGATAAAGAGGCACCATCCTAGACAACGTTCAGGCTTGTTATCTGAGTAGATTGCAAGATCTTCGTACACATCACCAACCACATGCATTAGTTCACAGGATTCCAAGAGATACCAAGAGCCAGTCTTTAGCAGCATTCAGTGAAACATCGAGCACATAGAAATCTCCGAGATAACACGGGTGGAAACCGAGACCATTGTTCAGGTGAATCTTTCTCTTTCCTTTTTCATTTTTTTCTGACTACAACCTTGTTACTTGTTCTCGTTAGCTTGGCATTCAACATCATCCTCTTATTCTGGTCCATTTATTGCTGGATTTCATTATAGAACTGCATATCTTGGGTGTGAAGCATTGAATCTAGCATACTGCCTAGATCAACATTATTTTCGGTGTCATATGAATCTTTTGTCTTAGTCTTTGAAAAGTTTTGAGGATGAATATTCTCAGAGCTCAAATGAAACAGGACCAAAAATAGCAGAAATCGCTCCGAAAGAGCACACAAATGTTTGTATCTGATTCGCGTCAATGGAAAACCAAGAAGAGCTCCGGATTTGCAAGTACAAAACTGCCATTTCTGTTCGTATTTTTTTGAGCAAACGCGAGGTGTTATTGTTCTTTGTTCACGATTAAGCTGACGTTTCAGCGAATTTCGCCTTCTTCAGAGCCGCTTTCATACTTAGTGGAGACCTCATAGAAAGCGGCTCTGAAGAAGGCGAAATTCGCCGAAACGTCAGCTTAATCGTGAACAAAGAACAATAACACCTCGCGTTTGCTCAAAAAAATACGAACAAAATCACTTGATCAATGCCGAGGTTAATAGAAAGTCGGTCGTGGCAGTTACTGCCATTGCTATGAAAACCCCCTTTAGTTCTACGGATAACAGCAATGGAAAGAAGGGCAGACCTGCAGGCTTGTGAAGAACTAACCTGTGATTTCAACCACAGTCATTCCTGCTTTTATAAGTTGAATGGATTCGGAAGCACATAAGCCATTTTCCTCTTTTCCCCGCCTTCGCAACAATGTGGAATTTTGAGCATCGAAAACATTATGAGGTCTGAGCACTGGTGCTCAGAATTCATAGTGTTTTAAATATCGTTTGAAGTTTTTGTTAATATACACAAAAGATTTTCTTGGTGTATAATTTTCTCGCAAATGATTTTACTCTTGGATGAGCCTTCTTTACGGATGATGGAGGTTTTCAAAAATTTTGCAGTTGTTCGTTTACAATTTTACTCACTTAGCTGGACACTTAGACGGCCCCTCTTCACGAATGGTGCCGTCTCCGGCAAGTTTTCCATTCGTTGCTTAACGTCCCTATCATCATCCGCGGTGGTAGTTTGATCCATGTATGTGGTTGCGGGTACAGTCTAACACGATGATCTGTAAAATATCGGTGGTTGAGAGGCTAATCGATTTATTTTACTTTCAAAAACGTCCGCACAACATGTAGGTCGTCCAAGGAGATTGCTTCATCCTCGTGGATTTCACTCCACAGTCTTTTCGTCCATCTGTCGTGAAAAATAATAAAAGGCAGTGAATAGAAAGTTACTATTGGCTGTAGTCTGTTCTTCTCATCATGCAACCGCCCATTCTGTGTCCCGCTATCGATTCGTATTCTCTTCGCTGTCGAAGATGAGATAGACTTCGAATCTCAGGGGCTCACATTATGGTTAGATGTTTTATGTATCGGTTATGTTTCAAAATACATCGCTCAAGAGCTTTGTGAATAGGGCGCAGTAATCTTGACGAGGGTAAAGTATCAGCCTCCTTCTCTGCGACGCAATGGAGCACAAGGCGGACCTCTGAACCGAAAAGATGAGCACGGATTCTTCAGTTTTTTAGGTCGTCAGGAGCTTCTTCGAGAGGTCCGAACGCAGCCCGTGCATGTCTTCTTTTTCCATCCAATTGCTTCTTCATGTGTTCCTCTGTGTTCATTGGACGCCCAGATACACTTGCGAGGTGATCTCTGCAATCAGAGAGCCGTCTAATATTGATCTGCTAGACTTCCTACCATGTGCTTTTCATGAACTTGGTCTCTTTGCGATTTACACATAATCTTACCATTTTCCCCTTCCCTGATGTTGTTCGTCAGATCACACTACCCACAGTTAAAAGTAAGTGGTCGATTCACACCTTGGTTATTTGTTGAAATCAGGCTAGTTCAACCGATAATGCAAACTTATTGTCGATCATAAGCGAGGCATCCACTGAAAAAACCACACCTGTTTGCCAAATTTTTATTGCAACTATTTTTTCACAGTAATAATATGGGCATAAAAATTCCCTAAACGTAAAAGTGGACTCTTTATTACTACCTTATTTTATACAGCTTATTTTTCACATCTCCTATGGAGATCCCACGACTTCTTGCATTCGATTCATTTTCTCGCATCCATCATCCATGAAGGTCTTCCCACCTTTCGCGAGTGGGCTCGAGTGCTGTTCTAACATTTTTCCTTCGTCGTGAATGTTGTTGAAGGTTAGTCGAATCGGCTCTCCCAGAGGTTTTAAGATAGCGAGACTAGGGCGTTTCCACTTAAACTGCACGAAGTGAGCTTTTCCCAAACAGGCCTTGTTCCAATTTCCCGACATCAGAGAAACGAGAGGCCCAATGAGTAGTTGAATCGGCACCGTTTTCAAAGAAATGAAAAATTGAAAACGTAAATAAATAAATCGAAAAATAAATAACGATTACATTAAACAAATAAAAAATGGTTTGTAGAGAACACATGGCTTTATGTATTGAGGTCCGCGTGGACTCATTCGACAATTGCCTTTATCAATCGCCACAAGGGAGAAACACAAGTTCTGGAATACCAATCGCTTCGTGCACTTATCGAAAGGAATTCGAAAGGTATGATGAAGAGGGTGGTTCTCGAAAAACGTTCACTCGGTTCAAGCCGATTGCACTGGTTATACAGAGTTTTAAATAACACGCATCTCAACGTGTCAAACAACTACAGCTACTTAAAAGCTTAACATATTAATAGTTCCCAGTATCGACTTTCTACTGATCTCGGCATTGGAATATGAATGTGTCGTTTTCTTGTTCAGCAATCGCGAGGTTTTTAAACAGCATACATTTACTTCCATAGGAAACCACAATGCAATACAACGCTAGCTGACGTTTCGGCAGTATCGCCTTCTTCAGAGCCTGGAAGGGCATGCTGATATACAATCTACAAGGCAATACAATACAACACTGACCGACGTTTCGGCAGAATCGCCTTCTTCAGAGCCTGGAAGGGTATGCTAATATACAATCTACTAGGCCAAACGCTTCAACAACACCTACAAAAAGACGAAAGACTCTTTGGTAATTACACGATCAACAACTTCTCGAAAAACCCACCGCTTTTACGTGACTTCCAATGAGGAAGTTTAGAACAGCTGATTATAGTCGCATGTGGTTGACGACTGCACCATCCCACATCAAAAATCGATGCGAACATACGGGATCAGGTCGCGTATGACCTCCGGGCATTCGTCCTCCTATTCATTGTAGGGTTTTCTTCCTCACTGGAAGTCACGAAAAAAGCGGTGGCTTTTTTCGAGAAGCTGTTGACCATGTAATTACCAAAGAGTTTTCCGTCTTTTTGTAAGTGTTATTGAAGCGTTTGGCCTAGTAGATTGTATATCAGCATACCCTTCCAGGCTCTGAAGAAGGCGATTCTGCCGAAACGTCGGTCAGTGTTGTATTGTATTGTGCTTCTCTGTGGAAGTAAATGTATGCTGTTTAAAAACCTCGCGATTACTGAACAGGAAAACGATATATTAACGATAATTTCACACATTTCTTAGATATTTTAGAAAAAAATTTAAAAAAAGCAAATGTTAACTTCTATAATGCCGAGATATTAAAAAACGAAAAGCGAAACGAAGGACCCGCATGGTGTGGTGGTGAACGCGTTACTCCCCGGAAAGGTGCGTTCGTTCCCCACACCGGACACCTGCGGTCCGGAGTTTTGCAAACATCTCAGCGTTATAAAAGTTATATTTCGCAATACACCCTGCTATTAAAAAGAATAGCTAATAAATAAAATGGTTAACAAATGTTAATTTGCATACGGTCCGTCCGGTCAAAAAGACATTAACGACCGCTTAAATCCACAGGATACTAAGGTCCTATGGATTACCTTGTAAAACGTACAGGTTGACTTCATAGCGATTTCAGTGCGTCAGCATCACTTTTTGGCCATCGACCGATTTCGAGTGGTATTGAACGGAAACTCTTGTGACCAGGCTCACTTTCCTCGCTTTTTGATTTACTGGTAGCTCTCAAACGCATATCTACCAAAGTCATTGTGAATTTCATAGCCCTTTTCCCTAGAAGTCGTCTCATAGTTAGTGTATGTTCAGTTATTCTTATTTTTCTCTAAATCTCACTTTTCGCTAAGTTGTATAAATACTCAGTTATCACAAGAACTAGATGGATTTCGACATCCAAAAAAGCCTGTGGCCTCTCTTTTATCCCTCTTTGAAATTTTTCGACGATTGGAATCATTTTCTGGAAGACGGAAATCGCAGAAATTCCATAACGCTAGAGTGTTATTTCTGTACCCTTATTATTCGATGTTTTAGTTGTTTTTTGATAACTATGCTTTTTATTGTAATTTTCCTACGTGGTGTTTACGTTTGATTATGACTTGTCATGTCTAAGCACCAAATGTGTATCATCGCAAGTAAAGGTTTAGAAAATTACCGAATAATGAAGTTTCACGATTTATATGGATGTCGTAATCAGCGAAAGAAAGAAACAAACACGTATACGAAAATATAAACAATGCCGAAGCATGGCATTGAACCAAAGATCATGTGTAGCCTAGGAAACCTTTAACCACTGTGCTACCCGCATTTTTCGAAAGTGAAGTACCATGTTACCGATTACATAGAACATTAACGAAAAAATGGAATAATAGTAAATGAGACGTCTAAGCAGCGCTTTGTGTTACTTGTTCAATTGAATGATTGACTTTTTTTGACAACTATGGAACTCCTCTTGTCAAGTATTTCAATTCCAACAACAGACATTCTTCTCTGCTCTGCATCTCTACGTAATCCGTCTCCGCTCTTCTCAGTTCGACTGCTTTATTACCCCCGTGTAAAGCAAGAGTGCAAGTCATTTTATCCAAAGAGGTACAAATTCCAAATGTCAGTAATTTTATTCAACTCGCGCGATATATTTTCTCCATATTCTAGACGAGAACTTCTGCCAAAACAACCAACCTCTTTCTTATCAGTGACGAACAACAAGTTGACGATATTTTAGAGAGCACTAAAATTTGGAAAATATAAAACCACAACTGAAGAGCAAGGACTTAGAGCCTCCTACAATGTGTCTTTAGCCTTGATAAAAAAAAAAGCTGTAAAATCTTCACTAAAAACGAAAGACATAGGATTTCAGAGGCGGCAGTAATAACTTTATCCTACACGCTCTTCTTTTTACTATTGCACGACCCGACACCACATATGCAACAGACCCTAACACTTCTTGAACTCGATTCACTTCCTATAGCCACCGTCCACGACGTCTTCATAGTTTTTGCGGGTTAGCTTGGCTTCTAATTGAGAATTTTGCCTTTCGTCATGAACGTCGTTAAATGCCTGTCGAATCGATTTTCCCTGGAGTCCTTAGCTTGCCGAACTACAGCATTCCCACTTGGGTTACAGTGAGTGAACTTTCCCCAGACAAGTCAGGTGCCAAATATCCAATCCAGGGAAATAGAGGTTTGGTGATTCCTTTGTGGCACTGGACAAGTGCATGGATAGATTGGTTCATCCACGTAATGAAAGAACTTTTTACCACTGCGCTACCCAAAAACATCACTATTAGCAAAATTAATTCTGACTTAACAATTCCAAACAATACAAAACAGAAAAAAAAGCAAAAAAGCCATAAGCAGGAATTCATCCAAGAAAATGGATGTGTCGATTTAGGAAATATACGTATCAAAAAGGGATGAAGCTCTCGGCGTTGATCAATCCCAGAGGGATGCTCTATGCATTCGACTTCATTAAGTATCGTTTTGAGGTGATTGAATGCATAACTGGTCTTTACAATGACTCATGGTGGCCTACCGATGTATCGAACTAGTGCTGCTATCCTCCCAGACAGGTCTGGTAGGAATTCGCTGACCCCAGAGGTATGGAAGGCTTGGTGTGTCTGCTGCGCGGGATTGATCCCATGTACATTGTGGGGCGCCTCCGACCCGCCCCTATAAATATACGTATACGTTTGAATATTGTAATGAAGAAACCCTCAAAATAATACGTTCTTGTTTTGTTTAGATAAGGAATATCATCATCTCTTAGTTTTTGCTTTCTAAAAGACAAACTTCAAATTTTTTGAAGACTTCTTTTCATGAAGAAAAAGTTCATAGCGTACTTTTCCTCTAATCTTACCTTTCTGCTGGATGTCCATCAAGTTCTCGGACATCACAAGAGCATTTTTTTGAAAAGCATGTGAAACTAAAGTGAAAGAACAGAGGTTCGAGAATCTGCCTTACAACCTACAATACGAAAGTCCGGCGAAAATTCCACGATCGCACAAGTGGAACTCGCCACGGTACAAGGGATTTAGTTCTGCATCGGCCCATTGCTTGCGACGCACGCATCATCGCTTGTCCCACTTCTGACTTCCTCCGATCAAGGATGAGGATGTTTGCCTGACCTCCGACGAACGCTTTCAAATTTTCTGACTTCTAACTTGTCTACAAACAAGTTTTGCCGTATTGTTCTGAAAACTGTAATAAATTGAAAAAATTCCTCCTTTCGACCTAAGGATTTCTGTAAGATTCAATTTGTTTTTATCTTATTTACCTTCAGTACTCTCAGCAAATTTTGAGCCTAGATCGTCATGGGATACTCTCTCTAGCTTTCACGTGATTCTCATCAAGTTGTCTTTAATTTTCTCCTTTATCGTTGTGCTATTATAGAACGCACAAAATTTCGTGTTTGGAATGTGTACTTATCGGCCTGTGTTGCTTCTGCTCTTAGTGATGGGAAAAACAGGTGAGCGCAAAAGTTCAGCCATGGGTGGGATACTCATTAGGGATTTCTCGGATAAAAAAAAAAGTTGAAAGGACAAAGCTCTCTCGTTGATTGATCTCTGTGGGATGCACCACGCATTAGACTTCATTAAGTAACGTTAGAGGTGATTGAACGCATATCTGGCCTATACAATGACTCGCTGTAGCCCAGCAATGTACCGAATCAGTGCCGTTATCCTTCCAGACCAGTCTCGTACCAATTTCCCTCCCGAGACGGGCTGGAGGGCCCGGCGACCCTAGGGCACAGAATTGATCCTATGTCTATTGCATTGCGCCTCTAACCACTGCACTACACACGCTCTTCGGCTATGCGTTAAAATATGGTAGTGTTTTGTTACTATCTTTCGTTTACCTGATATTCGGCTTGCTAAGCGATGAGTGACAGCAGAATTTTTTACGGAACCGGCATGGTTTTCGTCTCAATATGGTGCACAACCATTTGATTGAGCTCAAGACTTGGCAATATCCATTCACAATTCGTATGTTTGTGCATTCATTCCAATCAACGGGCACAAAGATCTACACTCTCCGAACTGGTATGATATAAATACGCATGAGCAGCGACTAGACCTTGGCTGCACTCGCTGTAGCCCAGCACAAATCGCCACTTTAGGAAATGTCTGGGTTGACAAATGTCGTTCCTAGAACTGTTTTGAAAATGTGCGTAGCACAATAAACGAACAATCTGCTCACACTTTATAGAGAACTAAAGCGAAGAAAGGCTCACGGCACCATTTTGGCGATATTAATCTCCGTTTTGTCAGGAAAGGAATTAATCTTCGATGCGAAATAGGAGTTAATACAAAGCTCCACCAAATAAATAGCTTCTTCTTAGTAGCGCGACATCTTTCAAAGTTTTCTTCGTTAAAAAATTAGCCCGTTGCTTTGGCCTCAATCGGCCTGTCGACCAACATTACAAAAAATGACTGCTCGAATGATTACAGAAGTAAGGAGTTTCTGACTGATACTCTTAGAGATAGATTCCTTTGACAATCTGTACCCTTATATTAAAAAGTTTGTTTGCTGGACGAAGTCTAAGTTGCGACGAATTCCTTAATCTACTAAAAGTTTCGGCAATTAGTAGAACATGGTGTTGCAATGAAAAGGTCATTTTCTTCCCTCAAAAGAAGCAGCTTAATTTTATCTAGGCACCAAAACCTCTCATATTCGCGGAATTCACCTACTGTTGAACTATAGGTACTTCTCTTCACATATTCTACAATTGTCGACATAGCGATCCACATATACCGTATCATTTCAACAAAGTTGTTGCGTCACATAATAAGAATGGTCGTATCGCCCAATGTTCGTTCGTAAGGGCTTCTAGGTGAGGGCTTATAGATGAATGGTCGTCTCATTTTCCCTATCAGTTTGGCATTGATAGCTCAATTTTATGTACATAAACTTTCGTGCACTCGTTGTGTTTTTAGAGGTTAATGAGACATATATGAATTTGGAATCTGTCGAACTATCGGCTTAAGACGGGTTTAATGAAGAAAATCGAGCAATTTCGATAGAATGTTGAACCGACTTGTTCCTCTAATAAGTCAAAAAATTTTGTCCGTTTTATGTGCATTATTACGTTGACTTCGTAAGGCCATGTTTAATTACAAAGCATGCCATTATGTGGCTGAGGTGAAGAAAGGAAAGAATGAACGGTATTTCCATACGATATTTAGAAAGAGTTCATAGACCTATGATCAATATCTTAGTGCTAGGAAATAAGATTTCCAGGTAAGACTCATACTAGGATAAGCATATATCATGCCTCGCAATACTACAGAGCCAGGATATTAGCTAAAAGCGACAAAAATACAGTACTGTAATGGTGACTGTTTCCAAGAGCTCGAGCAAATTTCCGTGTTAAAAAGTCTCTAAATCTCTCTTCCTTCTTCCAGGTTCATTCCCACTTTGCTTCACTTTTCTCACTCATGGTGAGCCTTGGTTTCTGATTAAAGGAAAAGTAGCAGGGAATTTCAGGTGTTTAACGGAAACCAGTTCTGTCTAACCGCTAACGTCATACACTAATGATCAGTTTTTAATTGATTCTATTCCAACTTGTTGTAAGAAATTCTAACCGATGTGAACTGCCAAAATTTGCAAAAGCCGACTTATAAACGCATGCTTTAAGCTGTTTTGATGTAGATGTAAGATTTTTCTTTATTTCAAGTTGCTTTCTGACTGCGCAATTCTTTTACAAAGGAGTTCTCCAAATTCGAAAGGCCACAAAGTTTTGCAGCAACGGAGGTTTCATCCACCTAAAATGTAAATTCAACCAATGTCACCCATTCGAGAAACGGTCTTTTAATAAACCTTGGCATTAAAAATTAAAAAAAGGTTAAAACTCTCGGTGTTGATCAATCCCTGAGGTAGCCATGTATTCGACTTCACTAAGCATCGTTGGAGGGTGATTGGATGCATATCTAGCCTTTACAATGACTCGCGCTGGCCTACCGATGCATCGAACCAGTGTTGCTATCCTCCCAAACAAGTCTGATAACAATTTGCCGACCTCAGAAAAATGGAGGGCTTGGTGAGCCAGGGGCGCGTGGATCGATCCCACGTGTGCATCGCAGGGCGCCTCAGACCACTGCGCCACACGCACCATTAATAATAAATTTATTTAACCCGTAAAAATTTTTCTTACTAAACTGTGAAGCGATATTCTTATCACGCGGTCACGCGGTTCGATGGCTGACGTTTGACGATTTCACCATTTTTGGAGTCGCCCCCGCGGTGAGAACACCGGTGTGGAAACGGCTCTGATGAGGACGAGATCACTGAGACGTCAGCCATCGAATTTCTGGAACGCGTCACAACAATCTCATCTCAGTTTAATAACAACAATTCGCAGGATTTGAAAAAACGCCACCAACATTGGGAAAAGCACTTCCTGGTATTCCCTATCCCTAGTGGTTCAATTTTTGTTTAGTGCCTGTCGTTTTTCTTTGCAGGGTATTATGCGGAACACATTCACAGTTATGCTGAAATAAGAGTAAAACAAATAATAAACAGTAAATAAAACTTAAGCACTGTGATTTCGACATCAGCTTCAGTTTAACTGGGTTATATGGCGATTTCTGCTTCCCAGATCATTCCCGTTGACGGGTGATTGCTGCTGGCACCATTAGGGTAAAAAAAACTGGCTGAGAGGAAGGTAGAACAAGATTCTCGGTGCTTTAGTGGGCAACACGTGTGCCCTAATAGGGGCAATCGCAAGTTCAAGTCTGGCCTGGATTTCTCTCTCCAGTTTTGCTCATATGTCAGCATCAGTGTCGTTGTACTTAATATCCACATAATGTTTGGAGAAATTGTGACGGTACGGCACTACCTTCATAACTCATAAATATCAAATCCTCACAGATTTCTTCCAATCGCAACATCTTTGCAGCCGTGTCATGCCAGCCTCCACTTCCGACAATGTTCTCCCACAACTCAGCCGTCAGCTCATTTGAACAGCAATCAAGCATAGCATCCTTGCCTCCAGGGAACGAGAGTGAGTTGACCAAGAAGTATCAAATGTCAAGAAGCAGAAGCCACATATCGCGGATAATCCTTTAAATATGTTACCGTACCATGTACAAAGAAATTTGCTGAAAAAAATCGACAATGCCGTTGGCTAATTAAAAACAAAAAGGACAAAGCTCTAGGCGTTGATCAATCCCTGAGGGATGCGCCATGCATTCGACTTCACTAAGTATCGTTGGAGGGTGATTGGATGCATATCTAGCCTTTACAATGACTCGCGCTGGCCTACCGATGCATCGAACCAGTGTTGCTATCCTCCCAAACAAGTCTGATAACAATTTGCCGACCTCAGAAAAATGGAGGGCTTGGTGAGCCAGGGGCGCGTGGATCGATCCCACGTGTGCATCGCAGGGCGCCTCCTACTACGGCGCCACACGCGCCCACTGATTAAGTGAGCAAGTTGGTTAAGCGAAAGCCCAAAGCATAATTGCTGTGAAAAGAGACAGTGGATGGGACATTTTATAGTTCCAAACTCTTCTGAAACTGTGCTCACATATAGCAAGGAGACAGCGAAAGCTTTGGTGTATGAGATTCTAGGGAGTAAAATCGCTTTTTTTTTAAACAATTTTTTAACGAGTGGTATAAATGTCGCTTCTAATCTTCGTCTTTCAGTTCTTTTAAAGATATTAATGATCTAAATCTAAGGTGAAGGCTTATTTCAGTAAATCAACAGAAAACCAGACCTATCGTGGCCAGAAGCAGAAATAACATAAGTAGTAAACAGTTGTCTGATATCTAATGAATATGGCTTTCAGTTGTACAAGATACATATGGAGTTTTCGTAGATGAGCCAAATAACGTGCTACAGCCACTTCGGTGGTCGAATTCTATCGACAGTCCCGTAGGAACGACACTGGGTAATAACTTAGCATTTACGCCTTATCCGGGATACGTTCCTCCTCCTCCTCCTCCTCCTCCTCCTCCTCCTCTACCTGTACAGAATGCCGCGAAAAAGGTGAGAAGCTGTCAGATTTCTGCTAGAAATCCGAAAATTGCAATAGAAAATGTTCATACTTGCAAAATGCAGATAACTGGAATCATGTGACCAATCTACGACAAAATCTCAGAAATTCTGACGAATTTCAGAGCCCATCTCTTGACGGTGCCATGTTGTTCGCTCCTCCGCAAGGTCTTGACAATTCTATTGTTTCTCCATCGCATTATGAAGAGCGTAAGATTCATCGTTTAGATGTTTCATACTTTCCTATTCTTTCCATTTAAGCATCCTAACCCTGCGACACCTACAACGTGTAGAAGAAGGATTCTGTTCGTTTATTTCTTCAAGCATATTGCACCAATGTGAATTCAGAACATTCCTGTCCAATGGGACTTCAAATGCCCTTCGACTTCCATTCCTGCGTCCGACGTATTGCCTTTGTTCCAAGTAGCGAGACTTCGACGACTTGCAGTTTTGAAGATGGTACCTATTGTCGGTAGGTTTATTCTAGGGCGTCTAGTCAAGCCTGAAATCTAAATCTATAGTTCACACGTGTCGTATATATATACATATATATATATATACATATATGTATTTATATGTATACATGCATACATATTTATATATATATATATATATATTTGGATATGTTATACAGATTGCTGAGAGAGAAAACGACGAATATTTGTGTAGCATTCTTAAGTGCAAATAATGACATGTCACAAGGTATGTAAAAGTGGAAATTATGTATGTTTAAAAGTGGGTTTATAGCAAGATGCATAACTTTTCAGTATAATTTCCAACGAACTGATAGTTTACCCACCCTTTTAACCCTGCTGAACTATCCTTGAGATATGAGCTCTTGCTTTACATTAGCATGACATGTAAGAACTGCTCAAGCCACGGTGACTTTAGACTATTTGAGGAGTCAAATACTAAGTGAAGAAAGGTAGAAACTCCCGAAACGCAGTCAAACCATTTATTTGACTTAATAGTTTTTGACAGCAAAGGCGCAAAGCAGTGGTAGTGATTCCGCTAGTTATGCGGACAGCCCAACCTACCCAAACGGTGCTTCGATTTCTCTCCCGACCCAGCCGACTCTTCATTGCTCTGGATCATGAAATTGGAACCAGATTTGTTTAATACATGCTCACTCTCTCCGATCATATGAGAACGCCTAGTCTAGCTGTCAAAGACTCCTGCAGGAATTGATTCGATCGGCTTTCAAGAACATTCACAAAAGACGGAAAAATCTTTAAGCAGCATCGGAGCCCATACGCAAAAAAGCTCGAAGAACTTCGTGTGAACTGAGTGTTGGGAATCGACTCCAATGCAAGGACTGCTGGAATCCACATGGTATGATACATGTGATATCGGATTATAAAATAACAAAAAAATAAAAATGCTAAGTGAATGAAAGTAAATGTATGCTGTTTAAAAACCTCGCGATTGCTGAACAAGAAAACAATGAATTTTTTCCTTCAACTGACAAAATCGAGTTATCTCTCAGTGTGCCTAACTAGGTCACTACGTCTTTTAAGCACTTCATTTTCAGATTCCAGCCGACATCCCCGTTCACCCAAATGGGCACGCTCTCTTCACCTTCATACTATGCCGCACTAGCCGAGTTATCCGGTCGATCAGCCAAAAGTCAACCGGAGAATAATTTCGTCTACGCCTTCACACCGCAGGTTTGAACACCACCGCTTTTGTATGGTGCAAAAGTGATTTAGTTTTCCGACACTCACATCGCTGTTCTAAAATAGAACTAATCCTTTGACACACCAATGCTGCACTTCTGCTGTGCTCGATGAATTCAAATGTACACTTTGCCACTGATAGTATTTTTTAAAGAAAAACTCGATATAACTTCAACGATGCTGAGATATTTGCAAAACTCCGGACCGCAGGTGCATGCGGTGGGGAACGAACACGCGCTGTGGTCCTTATCGGCGAGCAGCGCACTTCACCACCACACCATCCGGGTCCTCGTTTTGACTCGATCTCAGGTAGTTCTATCGATCCGGAGTTTTGCAAATATCTCAGCATCATTGAAGTTATATTTCACAATGTATACCCTGCCGTTAAAAAGAATAGGCAGTAAATAATACTTTAAAAAATTCGATATATTTATTTATATGATCTTATAAACTGATCAATAACATCAAAAACAACGACAACGACAACGAAGATCTATACCAACCTCGCGTCAGCTTAAGAAGATCAGTTTATAAGATCACATAAATAAATATATCAACTATCCATGCCGAGGTTTATAGAAAGTCGGTCTTTCGAGTTATTAAAAGCTCGATAGCTCTTCATTGTGCATCTGTACAATGGTGGTGCAAGGTTATCACACCACTAAACCGTTTGCAAAAATGAAATCTTTCTTTATGCAGTAATTTTAAAAAAGCATGCTTTGAGTTTGAATAAAATTTGTTTACGACTCTATCTCTCCTTGGATGGAGGGGTGGTACTTGTCAAGCCGATTCCGACTCAGGTTGAGGTCTTTCGGGGAGCACACTGTTTAGCTAACGCATCCGATTTGCGATTTGCGAATTGTGCTACTTTTCACACCATCGTACTCCGGACCAATTTGTTTAATTGAGACAGACAGAATCGTTACAATCCACAAAATTGTTGACAAGTATTCTATCGATACTTACAGAATTCCAGCACTCTATGAAGCATGCATGGCTAAGCAGCAGCGATTTTGCCATGAAAGGGCCACCATATCTATTATGACTTTATTAATATAGTAAACATGTGTTTATACTAGCTTACACAAAATTGACAAAGGTCCTCATTCTTCTAGCGTTTCGAAGTCTTCACATTCATCAGAGCCAACAATCCGAGTCGATGGTCCACAGTTGTTCCTCTTCTCGATGTAGCACCAACAACAACCGCCCCGTCTAAAAGGGCATCGACGGGTGATTATACCTCATTGAAGATGCTCCACTGAGAAAGATCCACTCGATGCGGAGAAGAAGATGTCACATCGAGAAGAGGAACAACTGCGAACCACCGATTCGGATCGTTGGCTTTGATAAATGCGAAGACGTCGCGACGTTAGTCGGATAAACATCTTTATCAACCTCGTGTAAGCTGAACAATATAAACACATGTTGATTATTTTACTACCGAGGTTAAATGACGGTCGGTCTCAAAATTTATTTGCATAAAGTTTCTACATTGGCACGACCGACTTTGTAATAACCGCGGCATTGATCAAGTGATTTTCTTCGTATTTTTGTTGAGCAAACGCGAGGTGTTATTATTCTTTGTTCACGATTAAGCTAGTGACTAGCTAATGAAGCTTAATCGTGAACAAAGAATAATAACACCTCGCGTTTGCTCAACAAAAATACGAAGAAAATCACTTTTTCTACATTGGTTTTAAAGGCATTGGTTAAGAACTGGGTACGGCGAAATCGCCTGCAGAAGTGGAAGCTGAGATGCCTACCATAGATTCTGACTTTGCTTATGAAGCATTGAATGTAGTATTCCTGATGTAGAAGCGGAAGAAACAACAGCTGGGTTCGGGAAAGACTAGAGCAAGCATCATTTGGCAAACATATGTGCCGATTCGACCACTCCTTTGAAGCACCATGACAGTGATCATGTTTTCGTCGATGTCAACTTGTTCTGTCGTTGCTCCGTAGTTAATTTTCTTGCCTTATAAATCAGTTTTTGATGTTCAGCTACACAAGCAGATTATTTTCTTCTTGCCATCTTCTACCGTTAGTGTAGCTTGAGATCCACTGGAGGGCGCAGTGGTTAGTGATGCACTCGCTGTATTCAGAAAAAAGGTGTCTATTCGACCTCACTTCGAAACGCTCTCCTTCAATTCCTTAGCTTGGCTTTTTCTAAGATTGCAAGGAGAATCGATTCGACCAGCATTCCATGACATTCATAGAAAAAAGGAGGTCTTCAAGCAACAGCCGAAGCAATGTGCGAAACGTTCTGAGACCTTTGTGGACGATGAGTGCGAGGAAGCGAATCAAATGCGAAAAATTCTGGGATCTGCACACAAGATGTTATGTGTAATGTAGATAAGTATAATAGATAAGTTTTTTGTTTAATGCTTTAATTTCAGAAAACTTCAGACGGAGAGCAGCTCATTCTTTCCGCTCCCATAATGTGCCAGAGTGGAAATGGCTTACTCAAATTCGAGTAGGTTCACTAGTTGTTCGCTTAGAATATTGCGAATTTCCAAGAATCATGTTTACTTTACATTCGCTTTAGTTATTGGGTAATAGGGGATCGATCCGCTACTATCAAGGTCTGTACACAAGACCCCGAAATCAGGTCCTGTACGAAGGTTAGTTGCTTTAACATGAACACCATGTTGTCGCCTCCCACCATGTTCGTTCAATATCAGATTTCGAGAACTTCTCTGTAATAAAAGATCCACGCAATTTATACATAGTAAATACCTACTGAATGTAACTGAAGTAGTCTTGTACATCTTACAGTATCAAAATCATAACCGGACACTTCTGCAAGATATCAGCGTTGTCTGCAAACATTCCAAGTAGCAGATTTACTTCCTTATTAAGGTTTTGAACCTCTTAAACTACTTGGGAGTATCACTTATTGCAGCAAAATTTAAATCAATTGTCCAATTTTCTCATCCTGTCTACTGCTATTCTAGACGAATTTTTCGTCGAAGAAAGAGATCCACCTGAAGAACTCTAACCATAAAATCAGTGTGTTTGACATCGGAGATGAGACTAGATCGCTAACGGCTCCTGCCAACATCGCTAAGGAGCATAACGTTTCCGATCTACCTGATTTTAGACAACTTGACGGACACAGCAACATCTCTAGTATCTGATAGTCGACATGGGCCACAACTTCGGATTCCTTCTCTTACTGACATGAATCGAGTATTTTTTACGGCATCCATGCTAAAATCTTTTCGATAATTCTGAACGACCTTTTACCATGTTTACGTAACAAGCGCTGTTCTGAGGTGACCATTAAAACAGAAGAAACCGTCAATCCGAAAAAGTCAAAATTCATTAAGCAAAAATGTTCTTTGTTCTCTTCAACAACTTCATTCTGATTGTGTAAGCTCCGAAGCCAGGATTTTCCTCCTCGTCATCTTTGTCACTCATCATATTGTGTCCTCGATCCGCATACACACACCATTCGGAGATTCGGAGATTCGGAGATACATACAAATTTTTACATAGCACTGTTGAAATCGTCCTGCATTAGTATCACGCATGATAGTATTTTTGTCAGACAATGTAAGAAAAAGTAATCACGTTTATTGATAAGGACTGGCGGCAGGTTTCTCAGATGTTAGATTCCTAATTCTACTCTGACCGTTTGCCTCTTCATCGACTAGCTGGCGTGTCAGAGCTCGGAAGAGAGAGTCACTGAGGCAACATATCCATTTTCTTTGAAACGATACAAGAGGAAGTAATGCGGCTGTTGAAGAGATCGATGTACAAATGGTAAACAGTCTTCTCCATTGCTTTTATGAATAAAAAGAATGTTCGCTTAATTCCCAAACAGCGATCACCTTTGTCAATTATTCGGTAAGGATTCGCTGTGAACTGTTTCCCATCTTCGACATTTTTGCAGAATTCAACGACTATTCTCATTTTATGCTCTTGTTTTGTCGTTTCTTTGCAGACCTTTGCAAGCATGAACACAATTCGGTGAACTCAAGTTTAATCCCACAATGTAACAGGGCAAAAATTAATCATCATCGTTGTTGATTACAACGGGTTTTTTTCAAAGGACTACTCCTGGAGTCAGCAATCGAAATATAGATCGGTTATGGGACTCAATTTCTTGACCAATCATCACGTGATATCACTATTGGAGGGATTGCTCTGTAGAATTCCTGTAAATCCATACAAGGTGTATTCGCGACAGCTCACCTTCGTCACAACTTGATGTTGAAGCGATGTAACGCTGAAAAATATCAAAGACTGTATTAATCCATATCTTTCCCAAAATAAGCCTAGGATTCAGGTCAGTTCTTCAAAGGAATCATTGTCCATGGTCAAGCATGTTTGCATGTACACCAAACCCGCCGACATCTCTTATCATGGCCTTTTCAGAGGAAATGTTTTTTCCCATATCATAAACAGCACTTGATATGCACCTTCCTCCAGCCGGTTCGGAACTGTTAGCCTAGAATAATCCAATAATCTTATCAGTTTCTCTGTACTCGTCCATCCCAGCGCTGGCCTATAAATTTTCCCTGCAGAGCCTTTCAACTGCTCCAATTTTATCCCGTACTCTATTTACTCTAAGATTATTTTTAAGTTATAAAATGAGAATGAATTTTCAAGCAGAAAAGAATTCCAAGAAGCGTAGTTCACAATAACATCTTATTTCATCTGGACTGTTTTCGAAATTCGGTGTTCTAGAAAAGTAATATGAACAAGTACAAGTAATGCTATTCTAAGGAAATTGAATTTAAGCAGCGAAAACCTGTAAAAGTCGTTCTTCAAGGATTGTCACCCTATATTCCCCGTACATGATTCTTATCACTGCATTTTGTCAAGAAATTTTCCTAACTCTTAAACTGCGTTCCAGCCGATAATCTACACAGAATCGCCAGGCGTCACCGTGGAGGTTATCCATCCAAGGTCTTCTATGTTTGAGATCGATATCGTCGCCATGAATATGAGTCAGACGACCATCGTTGTTCTCGACAATATCAACTACAATGCGGAATTTTGCGAAAACTCTCAAGAAACGGTGAGTGCTCAAGGAATAGGGTTTAATTAATTCTATTAGAACACAATGGCACTGAAGTTTAACTACAGCTCTTTCATCTTATTAATTTTGCTGAAATTGTTGAAATAAAGAACAGCCGAGCTTTGTTCCATAGCTCAAAGCTCTGAAATGGGGAAATAACATCAATTGGAAGAAGTGAGTCACTTGACAACTTCAGTGATGAACTCGGCTGTTCTTTATTTCAACAATTTCAGCAAAATTAATAAGATGAAAGAGCTGTAGTTAAACTTCAGTGCCATTGTCCATCTAGTTTTATTTCTTCTTCTACTGTTTCATCCTAAAATAAGAGAGTAGAATAAAATGCGTGATGAAGTAATAGAATCCAACTATTCCTTAACGGTTTCTTTCCTTTTCTTTTCTTTTCAAAACTAAAGACATACCTAAGTGCAAACTTCATCTCAATTCAAACTTCAGTGCTAACTGTCAAACTCCAAACAAGGCGCTTCATTTCCAAGCAAATTTGCCCAACATGAAAAACGAGTTCGACATTTCACAAGATCAAAAGAAGTTTGACATAAACAGCATAAAAAGTTGAGCGAAAGCTGTGGCACTTCAGAGTTTTCTTTCCAAAAATAGCATACAAAAACCTGTGGCGAAAATATGATGTTCTTCTCGTCAAATAAGACAAGTGGATAGTGGTGGTGTTGTGCTAGTGATGACGACGATTTTCTGTGTCATTGAAAAGGTTTTAGCGGTACCTTGGAACAAAAAGTCGACGATGAAAGCATTTTTTAAATTTTACATGACCTATCTTCAAGTCTACCGCGCGGATCCCAACACTTCCCACATTCGATTCGCTTCCTCGCATCCACCGTCCACGAAGGTCTTTCAACCTTCACGTATGGCTTTTGCTGCTTGAGGATTTTTCATTTCATCTTGAACGTCGTAGAATGCTGGTCAAGCAATTCTTCCTGGAGTCCAGAGATAGCAGGGTCGCAGCGTTCCCAGTTGGATTGCAGAAAGCAATTTTTCCCGGTCAAGTCCGGTACCATTTTTCCGACCCTGGAAGGATGAGGGGCTTGGTGGGCCCGGAGTGGAATCAAATTAGCACCATATTCTTGATGATCGACATCACTACCACTATGCTATCCGACACCTGAAAGCATTTTATGAGTTCGAATTGAGGCAACATACAGCAACCTCTTCGATATATATTTTCGCCATGATTATTCCATTTCTTTAACCGTTTAAAAGATTTTCGTGAGTGGAATATACCGATACTCAGTCCGCATTCACCATTACCGTCCACGGGGTTACTCTGCTTTTTATATAGCGGCACTCGTGATCATCCTTTCGCGAATACCTACCAAACTATGCTACGTAGTAAAAACTGTACTTGAAATGAACCATCATAACTCTGTGTGATTGATGTTCCAAAAGTTGGAGCACATCGTCCAGGCACTTTTTGGAATTGAGTATGTGAATTACTCAGCGTACTCAAAGTGTCTGCCCATGTCTCATCTGTCAACCAGTAATTTTTTCGCCGTTTTCATTAATCCTGCTGGATTTAAAAAGAATGGGGCCTCGATTATCGAGTAGAAATCAGTCTGCCCGGGGTACAATAGGTTTTTAAGTGCTTTCTACTTGTTTATCAGAAGTTCTAGCTTTTATCATCTCACCTTTAGCTTGTTAAGTATTGACTTACTCACAGGTACTTACTGAAGAGATGATGACGTTTTCGGCAGAAAAATGAAGAATCGTTAAGGTTTTCAATGGAGTAGATTTAGCATCCATTGTGATGCACTAACAAGCGCCACCAGCGTTGTGACGCCGTCATGATGTCTTTCTTTCACTATTGTAATGCCAATGTAGCAGTTGGTAAGCTATATTGTGCTATTGCAGTAGAACTTTCACGTTATCAACTACATGCCATAGCAGGAGATAGGTGGAATCCCATCCTTATGTGGATTTATTGGCAAAACGATAAATACGCTAACAACCTGAGCTCCAAAATTGTTCTCCTCTATTGAATTCATCTCATTATGCCTTCCTGTATCGTTGCAAATCCTTTTACAAGAATCTTCTGCATATCGCCTTCACTGCGAACAATGAGAGTTGTGCTTCACTTAGATTTTTCCTACTGTTCAGGTTGCGCAATAGATACGATTTCAACTTCTTCTTGAACAACTTATGCGTTTGGGCACAGATTTGAAGTCATTCAACAAGCAGTTAAACTCCTCGGTCGCAAAGGTTTTGAACAAGTCAATCGAATCTTCAGATGGACAGAACAAGAGGTTGAAAAGAATAGGGAATAGCGACACTACAGAGGTGTCATTACCTTTCTTTGAAAATGTGAAAAACTTCCGCATAAATCATTCCACTCTTCTGTGCTGTACGGCCGTTGGAAAACCAATTCCCAAGGAATAGGTAAGTTGTCCTCCCAACGGTTTACCGCCACATCATGGCTGGGAGGTATTCCTGGCTGTCCTACTGCAATGTATAGCAGAGCAGTTCGTCCCTCCACAGAGTCTCCCAAGCAGAAAAGGAATCCGGCATTTCCATCAGGAAACCTAGCTAAGAGTAAACCAATATTAAAATTCACCACCGTCCTGATATCAAACTTGTCGCACTGTGGCCAATCTCTCTCTGATCCACAACAGCGGTGACCACCTGTAGTGGTGGCGCAGACTGGTGCAGACTTTGGCCAAGCTGACCTCGGCACCTCAGGGAGCCACAGTGGTTAAACCAGCAAAGCTCCGAAAAAATGAAGATTATGTTGAGGCCCGCACAACCAGTGAGCGCGTGTCCAAGTGTCTAAGGTAAGTTGTAGATACGAACCTAGTAATATGGTTTCGATTCCTGCTTTAGTTTCCTATTCCAAATTTCTTGATCATGTATTCAGTTCCCGCTTTTCCCACTCTCTCGTTGGAGACTTCGACAAAAAAGTTATAGAAGGTATTTTCTTTGCTAATTATTTCCTCTAGCTGATAGTAAAACAATGAAGAGCTGCTACGGCCTTTCAGAATGCATGCGATCATGCCTACTTCTCGTTGAATTTACTTTATTTGACATTAAATTTGCTGCAAAAAAGAACATGTCGCCATTAGGACACATAAGGTTAGAACGAGAGTCAAAAAGTCCTTTCCAAATGGTCGCATCTATAAACGTATCAAAAAAATTCATGTCGATCAAGGTTTGTATTTCAAAAACCAACTTTCCATTAACCTTTGCTTAACCTTTAATGAATAGCCAACATGTATTCTTTCAAACTAACACCAGGTTGATAAATAACCTTATTTGGCTAATATTTCGACGTCTTCATCTTCCTCAGAGCCGTTGATCCGAGCCGATGGTCCGTAGTCGTTCATGCTCTCGATACGACGTTTTTGCCTTCACATCGAGTAGAATCGTCTGCTCTGAGGAAGCCGAAGACGTCGAAATATTAGCTGAATAACGTTATTTATCAAAACATCTATTATTTCATTTGGATCACCTACACTTGCATATGTGACGGTTTAAGCTGCTATTTCCAATAAAACAATAATTTTCATATAAGGGCTTATGACTACTATTTTCCAAGCTGATGATTAAATTTGTTTATAAGTAGCCGTAAGAAACAATTCACCTTCACTGTTTCTTTGATAAGTAAACACGACCTTCTTACTACAGCATTTATCTATTCACAATAGCCGATACTTCGGCGGTTTCACATTCTTCAAACTCTTCACTGTAGCTTCAGGACGACAAAACAAACTCGAAACAGGCTCTTGATGAAATTATTCGAGAATTTTTTGAAGAAGGCGCCGACTCAACCTCAGAAAAGGTCAATCAAAAGCAAGTATACCACAGTGATTCTGTAGCGAAACATCAAGGTATTTCCAGATGTCTTGAACATTATAAAAAGATTATTTTTGTATTTTCCATATTTAGTTACTTGGATACCTGAATGGCCCATACTCAGTTGTTGTGCCGTCCACTGCATAATTTTCATTCGTATCGCTCTCACCCAATCGTCGTTCATGGTGGTGGCCTGTTCCGAACATTGTGACGTCCGTGAGGCCTATACCGAATTCCTAAAAGCGTTTCCATCTGCCATTGAAGTTAGCTGACGTTAGCCACGAACAAGTCCACTCATCATTTGGATGGTATTCCAAGAGGACGCGTGGATTCTCTCGGAATCCACTGTTCTTTTCGTCTTTCTGTCATCTGTTCTTCTTATTATGTAATCGGCCGACCTAAGTTTCGCTATTAACGTGTACTCTCCTGGATCCCGTAGATTGATGGGTTTCGAAGATCTGAGCAGCTTATTCTGCCTCGACGTTGTGAGTGCCGGTTAAATTTCAGAAGATCCAAGAAGATCGTCCAAGCACTCAATGTGTGGTGCACAGCTGTTTTGAAATGTGAGTCCACGTCTCTGCTGCATAACAGAGCGATAGGAGGATGGTTGAATGGGAAAAGTGAACGCGCAGTTTTGGGTCCATTAGTTGATCGGTGGCTTTGTTGAGACTCCGAATACAGCTCATGCTTCACTCCTTCTTTTGTCTAATTCCTTCCTCATGTTGTTCCCCATGTTCAAGCTACACTTACGAGGTGGTCTCTGTAATCAGAGAACCATCCAGTTAGATTTGCTCGCCCTCGCACCATGTGGCCCTCATCAAATGGGTCCTCGTTCTACTCATGTGCCATCCAGTCTTTTTCCCGCTTCATTGAGTTCATTGAGCATCATCTCCGCTTCAATGGTACTCCTCAAAAAAAATTACGATGCCTTTCGCGAAATGAAGATTTGATAGAAATTTCTTTTAATATGCATGCCTTTCTCTCCCCAATCGACTTCGTTATCCATTGCAGTGTAGCAATGAACGAACTTCGTCACATTTTGTCACCTTGTCGAACCCCTTTTCCCATGGGTATGGTGAGGGATCGATGAAAAAGCTGTATCTTTCCGCTGCAGTTCTGATAGCAGTAAACCAGTGTTTGTATATAGGACAAGTCCACTCTTTGGTTGACGAACGCTGATTGGATCGAATTAATTTCGACGCTGTCAAACGCGCTGTTCTAGACAATAAAGGTTAGGACAAAGGACAATTGGTACTCCCGAGTCCCGATTCTGTGACCTGTGATACGATTTGAATGTGGTCCATGTAGCAGAATCTCTATAAGAATTTTGTTTACTCAACTTCAACAACTTGGGCCACATCTAGGGTCTTCGATAGGCGCAAAAGGATAATCTTCGTGTGCAGCCTTTAGAGTACATTCAACAAATATACTGGACAGTGTTTACGAAGATCCCTTCAGTCACCCTTCTTGAGTAGGTTAACCGTGCGCGACGCCCTCCACTGGTCTCGGATTTTCTCTTTCTGAAATGGTTAAAATGGAAAAGGTAAAATGGTGGTTGCGAGAAGTACATGTAATTTGCGACCACCTGCTTTAAAGAAATCAACGATGATATTACCGGATCCTGCGGCTGATCCATGCTTTCTACCGCAGTTGAACTTCAAAGGGTAGAATCCCAAGCGTTTTTTCACCATTTGGGGATTTAGGATCCGAGATGCAGACTGTGGAGCAGAAAAGACTGGTATAGAACTTTTCCGTTATCAATTCCCGTGGCGAGATGTAGCGATAGTACCATATTCGTTTATCAGGGCTGATGGCGAAGCATTACAGTCACAAATATCCCGATGGCACTTCTCCAGACTAAATATGAGCTGCTTTCAATCTTCTAATAACTTTTATGCGCTTTCTGACGAAAATTCTCCTGTAATTATCTTGAACTGCTGGCATTTATTATCGTCCATGTTGAGGACGTTGCAGTTGTATCAAGCTTCAGTTTCTCTGTCTTCTTGAGAAAATGCTTAATAGTAATATAGATGTGGTCCTACCTTCTTTTTTGAGGAACTGAGTCGAGACTGGCACAAGCTTTATGTCCTTCGACCGGCAGTTTATAGTCATCAGTCGGTTATTCCTTCATCTGCAAATCATATGCGGACAGGATTTTGTAGAGAATATCCTCGTCATATATGACCTGTTTCGCTTTTCTTGAACGATGACAATAGTTCATTCCTAGCTTATGGCTGAATCGAATCTACGCATGGGAAGGGCGATTATCAGGTCCTGTAGAGAATCCAGGTGCCACTGAGTGGTCAAAGAGGCACTATTTTCCATTTCTGAGAATATGATCAATTTCCGCATAAGTCAACAAGCCATTAAGAGTTTCCCTCGTCCATCAGCAAATTTTTTCTCGAAAAATGGGTTTCCGTGAAAGATATCGTGCTGTGGACAGAAGCCTCGCAAAACGGTTTCCAACACCGTTTCGATCTACGATTCCCAATTTTTCTATCCTCTATTCATTTCAGTTGGCCATTCCAGATCTTGCATTGGACTACCAAACATCAAGCTTACAGAATGACTTTTCTTTGTGAATTACTTCCTCAACCTAACTATAGAATGCGTACTGTTCTTTCCCATCAGCTGTAAAAATTGGTGAATAGTAGTTGGTGATACCAACTTTGCTTTGATGCCGAAGTTGGAGACGAAGAATGGCCAAGCGCGATGGTAGAGTTTCGTATAGATAAAAATATGGGAAATATTAGATGGCTGTACAACAAAGCCGACGTGTCCAATATTTCCTAACGTAAATTCCCACTACGAATGGCAAGGGTTCCCTCGTCTAAGTAGTGTATGTCGATCTTCCTACTCTCTCATAGGACGACTATATAGAATTTGATGCGATCAGCGGCCTTAAGCAGAGGGTAAAGATGGACATCTTAGGAGACTCTTCTGACGTTATCGCTGTATGCACGAAGTAGTCTCCATGGCATGTCGTGGATATGGGTCGTTCTGCCCGTTTCCAATGACGTCATGTGGAACCCGAGATTGGATACCTTATCACCGCTTGTCTCACCGCCCGATGTCGTAAACGGGAATGCCTAATGCGCTGGGTGCGGAGATCATAGATTTTCTGGGATAGCGAGCGCGGCTCACTAGAGTCATCCTAGCCGAAGGTGTGCTTAATCTATTTTGCAGACCTTATAAGAAAGATACAATGTACTAAGATGCTACTATGTACTGCTATCAGTTCATCCACTCACCATAGCCTCCCAAGCTGGGGAGGAGTTCGAAGTTTCCATCCGGAAGCCCAGCTAAGAGTAAACCAGTACCAGGACGTACCACCGTCTCGGTATCAAATTAGTCTCACGAGGTAAACCTCCTTCTGATCCACAAAGGCGGCCACTGACTTGGTGGTGGGGCAAGCTGGGGATGGGCTGGCCCTGACATTCCAGTGAACTACATTGGCTAAACCAGCAAAGCTCCAAAGAATTGGAAATTATGCTGGGCCTGCACAACCACTGAATACGGGCCATCTAAGTATCTAAGTAAGTAGGAATAAGAAAGTGTTCATTTGGAATTTGTAATACCGATACTCCGAAGGCAATCATTTCCCACTTTATAAATTCTCGAATAATTTCAGTTCAACAACACAATACGTTGTCAACGGCATGTCGACTTCTCCCTTGCTCTTTCAGTAACAATGCATGTGGATATCAGAATTACGTGAACCAAAGCATGAGGTATAATTGCCTCAATATTTAAGCAGAGACATAATTTAGCAGTTTGAAAACTACGTCTTTGTAAACAGCAATGAAAACAAACACCTAACCTTTGCAGTCTACTGGAATGGAAGCTTGCTAATCAAAGAATTAAAAATGTTCACAACGGCATCAAAATAGAGGATGATTCGGACGGAGGTGAATGTCAATTTGTATCTTCGAACTTTTAAAAGCACTGCTTTTAAATTCTTAACTGAGTGGATAACACTGGACTTGACCAAGGGAATGAAAATAATGTCACTGAACCGTTCGTAATTCGTACTATACTAGCACCTTGGTGATTGGTGAACTATTTTTTTGCAGTCCTAAGAAAGCTATGTCGTACATCCACACGTCGTCATCTCAAGTTGCTCTGCCTTGTAGTAAGGAGAAATTCTGCTAGTTTTTGACTAATTTTCTTATACGATGCAACTCTTGATATGGATTTATTTTAGCTGGAGCTCACATGGAAATGCCTCACTAATATGTCAAGTCCGCTTTTTTCTACTAGAACTTCCATGAAAAACTTATTTAGAAACACAAGGAATTAATGTTATATACATAGTCTTACTCAATGCTTGCTTGATCCTCGAACTATAGGATTTCTAGGATTTCGGGGTAAAGATCTATACAAATGATTTCTCCAGGCTTCTTAAAATGTTAAATTCATAACACTAATTCTGCGAAGATCTAAGTAGATGGCAATCAGAAGGTTTAAGAGCTGATGGGGTGGTGAATTGAAATATCTCAGCATAAATGTCCTAAAGTTTGTGTCGAGTCGGCATAGACACTTCTGGTCTAGCAGTGCTATGATGAATTACTACACGTTCGTTGTTCATTAATTTCTGGTTGATTACTCCCTCCAAAATGATCAGTGATGACCAAGACTTGTCAGAGTCTATTTGCCCAGTCTTTACTATTTAGTTCTTGCCTTCAATCAACGTTGATTAGTAACCTTGATTTCTAACGCGTAACCTGTGGACAGCGGAACCAACATATTGAGGAATGCCAGCAGGTTCCTCAGATATTGAGGTCTTATACTTTCCGGACCTCATGTTGCAAGGTTCGTCATCGACTAGGAGACAAGTTGGATTTCTAAAGCGAGAACAGCTGAAACGATAAGGAGGCCGGATTTCCTAAGCGAGAACTCCTGGAACGGCATTTCGATCCTCCTTAATATCATGTTGAGGCAGATTAACTTCTTTTATCGTCTTTCCATAGAGCTCTGCAGATTTGGACACGGAATGACGATTACGTACGCCTCACATAACTCCGTGTTGGAGTATTAGCTCTAGTATTCATTCAAAGCGTTAATGTTAATATGTTTAACAAGCCGGTTGTATTTCTCGTCGGCGTTGGCAATTCTCGAAAGACGACAAATGATTTGAAAGAATTCCGGTTTACGGCGATTTTGGTGTTTCGATTCCTGAATTTTGCAACACTCTACCATTCCCGAAAAAAATGGAGTAGCCTTGAAATTAACTGGCTGGTGATCATTTCCCTTGGAGTAGCCTTAAAATTAACTGGCTGGTGATCCCTCAGTGGAAAAAATCAGTGCCTGATTCATAAGTACCAAGTATTTGTGCGATCTCTCGAATAGTTAGCTGTCCCTTGAAACAAAGCAAAATTTTCATCCTAAATTCACGTTTCGACGTCCTCGTCTTCTTCAAAGCCGGATTGATTCGAGTCGATGGCCCACAGCTGATCGATAGCGCAATGTAGTTGTTCAGTGTCGCATTACGTGGGATCCAGTGGAGGAGCACCGCTCGAATGGTTAATTTCGCTCAAGGGCGCACTTTTCTAAAGGACAGCTGAGCGTCGATTGTAGCTTCCTATGTGATCTACTTTGGGTAGGCATTACATCTTGCAGCAGTGGGTATCATAACAGCAAGAGCATAGTAGAGTTGCATTCTCTCCACGTTGCATTCTACTCGATGCTACAACCAACAACTACATTGCGACAATGACTATGTATAGCGTCGGCTGGAATCACTGGCTCAGAAAAAGACGAAAAAGCCACGACGCTAGCCAAATAAATCTTTTCGTCAACCTCGTGTTTAGTTAATAATGTTTACTTGGAGACTTGGACGATCCGCCTTCACGAGTTGTGCGAACTCCAACACATTTGCCATTCATTTCTTTTCCTCGCAATCGTCGCCCGTAGTAGTGGCTTTGTCCCAGCATGGTGACCCGCGCGAGGCTCATGCGTGATCGGTAAAGCCAATGCAGCTGCGAGTACAGCCGATTAACTTTGGTTACAAACACATCCACCCGACGTGTAGGTCACCGTTTTAGGCGACGTTTGCATTCTCATGGAGTTCACTCTACAGCTCTTTTCGTCCATCTGTGGTCTGTTCTTCTCATTATGTGACTCGCCCATCTATGTCTTGCTATCGATGTATGCTCTTCTGGGTCTAGAAAATGAGACAAATTTCGAAGATCAGAGCTTCGCATTCCGTCTAGATATTGAGAGTGCCGGTTATATTTCAGAAGACATCGTTCAAGCGTTCTGTGAGTAGTGCGAAGTATTCTTAAAGTGATTGAAGTATCAACCCACGTCTCTGCAGCATAACAGAGCTGGGAGGACCGTTGAATGGAAAAGGTGGGCTCGGTTTTTCAAGTCCTTCAGCTGGTCGGTGGCTACTTTGAGAGGCCCGAATGCGGCCCAAGCTACTCTCCTTCTTCGGTCTAATTCCTACTTGCTGTTGCTTTCCATTTTTTTTAATAATAAGAAAAGGTATTAATTATTTCTGTTGAGGTTTAATGAAAGTCTTCCTTGAAAGGTATCAAAACTATCCCGCTATTCTCCTTCACACCGTGGTTGAAATGGCACTCATTAAATGACGTATGGATCGAATATGTGAAAAAATTTGGGCGAACGCTAGATAGGATGAACTTTTGCATCAACCATTCTTCGCTCAATTTGAAGTAATTTCTAGCTGACCTTTCAAGTGCTTAAATTCTTCTCCAACTGGCAGATCTAACGTTAAAATAACAAAAAGGAATGCAGGAAGATGCTGGTTCCTACTGCTTATTGCAAAAAATCTGGAAGAAAACCATTTGTTGGGAAAGATTTCCGTAGAGATTTTACTCTCCTGGTGGTTTTTGCAAACAATGAAAATCCACAATGGTTCTAGACGAGTTTACGCGAGTGAGAAAAAATGAAGTGAAGTTGCTTCCTATTAATTAAATAATAGATGGAGCGCAAATACGCCATTCAGGTTTTCTATTCGTGGGCACCAACACTTCCAATCTTGGGGTGAGCACGTATATTTTGGAATCACCAAGATTCACATTATCCAGAAACATGGAACTGTCATTTGATGTCTATAGGAGATCGAAGGATATCTCTTTAGAGGTAACCGCCTCATATTGCTCAAATTTGGCAAACTATGATGAATGAAAAGACTTTTGAAAGAGCAGCACTGACTGAAGCACTTAAAAAGTTGAACAGGAGCCTAGACGTTAGTTATAATATCCTCCATAAGAAATACTTTAGGTATGCTTCGACTCGCCATTCAACTGCCCGTACTCAGTTTCGGCATTTGATAAAAACGTTCATTGGAAGCAAGGAGAAAGTCTTACCATTCCAAAGAAAACCACAAAGGTTTAACTCTTATACGAATATCTTTATATTTGTATACCAGATATCAATATCAAAACGATGGCATACACATCATATTTTTCAAGTCATTTCTTTTGAACAGAGTACAGTCACCGACGAAAGAATTTTAGATATTCTTCAAGGCTGTGCAGTGGAGGAAATTCAAATGGCTCGCTATCGACAACATTAGACTAAGTCCCTGTCCCTTGGTTCACAACCTTCACCGCAAATCACAATAAGTATTATCTCTTATTTCTACTATTTAGATCAGATCTTTAACCCTCTCACATTCCATAGTGACGAAGAACTTTGAGGAAGTAATAAACATCTCGTCGACTATCTTGCAGTACCAAGCTCATGATGGAAACCCTTCTGCCGTGATTGAATCTTGCTCATTCTCTTGAATCCTAATGAGACTTTGTTGTTGTACCTTTGAGCGACTATGGCACTGTTTTAACACTAGAACAAAACTAAGCCCGCCTACTTCTCATCTTATACAATTTTGCACTACATTACCTTGAATTCTCTAAAATAAAAGGTAGTGGAATAACCTGTAGCATTTAAGAGGACCTAGAATAGAAGTAAGCGAAGACCAAGTGTTAAAGATCTTAGGGCTACCACGCATTACTTGCATGGTCGCTCATTCGATCTTGACAGAATCAGCCGTGCTTTCCATTACAGCTGTGTCTGAAACCATTAGTAGAATTGTCAGAGGAAAGTTTCCTCCCATCCACAAAAGCTAAGGCAACGACAGCTTCCAGTAAAGACCACAGAATTTTCTAGTAGAACAATCTCTAGATTTCAACAAAAACGGACTTGAACATCACTCAACAAAATCCATGAAGACAAAGTCCTCAGATGACATCTGAACCCACACACAAAGGTGACCACCTTCATGGATGACGGAGGTCAGACAACAAACCAAAGAAAAATAAGTACTAGGACTCAGACATTATTCTTAACAAGTTTAAGACGATGCACAAAGTCCTTAGAAAGACGTCCTTCATGCGACCATAGTATCCAACCAAGATAACCAGGCATGAATTTTAAATCCAACCGCCAACGGTTTGTGAATTAATAACCACATTATCTTATGTAATCGAAGAACCCCTTTCAATAGGTCACCAGAAAGAAGACGAGTCTTTCATGCAATTCTCACAATATAACTGGAATTTGTTCATTAAATTGCTTGAAACATTCTCTACGAATCACCGTGAAAAGACAGTGGTAGAGAGGATTATAGCTGGCTCTTCAAATATACCACGAACGAACGGAACTTATGGTAAAAATCTTTAATCTTCATCCCAACACCACAAAAAAAGCAAAACATAATAGATAAGAAATTGATTACGAATCTAACAGAAGTGCTATAAAAAATCAACATTGTATTTATAACCGGGGCGACATTACCTGTGTACGGAAAAGAACCTAGTATAACATATCACACACTCACGCATACACATACCATAACACAACTTACAGTAACAACAATACCATTTCTTCTGTTTTATGGATAGACCATACAACAAAAAACCAGGTCCTATGAAAACCTAACAAGTAACATTCATTCAGATCCATCAACCAAGTATTAAAGAGCATAAAGAACATATTAAAGAACAGCTAAAAATAAAGAGAAAGAAATCAACTAAAGTCCAGAATGGTGACCACATACTCGCTAACATTGATAACAACACTCAACGTGGTGAATACAAAGTGGATCACATTCTGGCGATTAAACGAACGCTGGCATGTAAAGTAAACAATGAATTCAACAACATCACGAAGCGCGACGGTAGTTCACTGGAATCACCAATGTTGAATCTTTGATAGTGGTCGAAAAGCTTTCAAAAATAGTACAAGTATTTTACCACATTTGCAACTAGGCCTAATTCTGAGTGAAGGATACATTGAACTAAGCTATGAATCACATGTGATTCAGGCGGTCCGTGCCCCCAACAAATGACCAGAAAACCATTTCCTTTTTCTCTACAGTTCGGTTTTCTGCGCACTTAACCAACGACTTCTCAATTTTTTACAGCACCAATGTTCTTCTGTACAGCTTTCCATGCTTTCCAACATTTCCAGCGTTTGTTGCTCTCAACCTTAGGTGGTCCATTTCACAACAAATGTGGAGTACGACATCGTATTCTCGCATCCGTCGATCCCATACAATGACTTTAAAGTACCATAGCGACAGGAAATTACCCTGGTCAAAAACTGAATTTTATAGGCTTGAACCATATCGGCTACAGATCAGTTGTTCATTTGCAGTGGATTTCTCATCGATGGTGAAGAAGACCAGTAACTGAAGATGCTATGATTATGTTAGGTGATTGTTACCTGACTGTAATGGGGAACAATGCATTAAGTCAATAGAGGAAACAGTAATGGGAACTGACAAATGTAGAAAAAAACGAAAAGATTCATCGGTTCCTGCCTTCAAATGGAAACTCAGATGTTCAGGATTGAGGGATTATTGGAGTAGAAATCGGTCCATAAAAATAGTCCTACTGGAGCCGATGTAATGTAGATTTACGGATTTCAAAAGCTATCCGCTCTTTTTCATTTGACCGAGAACCTGCTATGCAAAAGAGTTTCGATGAAATCTTACCGATTGTCGAAGTGGTTAAAAAAAAGTTTCGACTATTTATACATGGCAGAAAAGTCTGCATCCATTAGTCCCTCGCGAGTTCAGAAAATATATCGCCTTCTCCTGTATACACCATATAACAAGTACATACACGGTATCGCGCTATTCAATTTGTGTAAGGTCGGTACACAAATAGATTTATGGTACATGCCGACCAAGAAACTCCGTAAATGCTAGTGAAGTTAAATGGCACCCATATGCAGATAGCTAGTATAGAGGTACCTCGCTGGCTAGAAAACTTCTCCCGAGAAATACACATTTAGTCGACACGTTCACAAGAGTAATATAAGATTTCCAGAGAAGTTTATCACCCAGAAGTCAGGAACAAGAGAAATCACGTGACAACGAAGTAGAAGCGGTACAACGACCTTAAACTGAAAAACCAATCGGGACATTGTTAACTTTTTGTTTACTGCCTACGACAATGTTTCAATTGTTGATGGCACAGGTAGATAGTAAACTAGCTGAAGGAAAGGTAAAACGAAGGACCCGTATGGTATGGTGGTGAACGCGTTAGCTCTCGGAAAAGGTAATAGCGTGTTCGATGACCACCGCAGACACCTGCGGTCCGGAATTCTGCAAATGTCTCAGGATCAGTAGATTACTATGCTACGCATGTCGACCCCTTCCACAGAAAACAGCTTCGGTGATGGCAAAAATTCTCTCGCCATGAAACAATCTCGTCCAGAAAAGTTCTTGTAATTTATTATATGTAGACTACAGAATTCCTTGAAATAATCGTAGTGCCAACATATGTTGAATAAGCTATCGATTAGATATAAAAACGATGGGAAAACAATTCCGTTGAACAAAGTAAACAACCAGAAATAAAACGATTCACATATAATACATAACGCCCGCTGTGACCCGCCACATCAACACGTTTTCCTGTAAAGTTCAAAAGGTCACGATGAGTACGTTAAATAAATTGATAACTAGCCCACAATACACTGTGTTATAAACTAATAAACAAGAAAACCGCGGAGATTGCTCAATTGATGCATTCTGAGTAATTGAATCTGTTCTCGATACAAGTTACATGTATTCGGATGACGGGGTTAAAGTAGCCCACGGCTGATTTAGTCCATACGCTAAGGGGCAGAATCAGTGAATGAGTTGCACTTCTTAGATTCATAGGGTATTTTGAACTGATTCCGTTAATGCGAATTACACCTCAAAAATCAGTTCAGCCAAATGGTTGACATAAATAAATGACCAGTAAACTAAGTTTTCGGTAGCAATTCGGAAGTAGTTTAAAGTTGCCTACACCAAATACTTAACAGTTCCACGAAGACCTGACAACTTAGCCAAGAATAGCCCCTACAACGGAGCTTAGTGAACCTGCCAATTCTAAGAACTTAAAAAAACGTGAAATTTAACTTTTACTTACTGTTTACATTTTTTCATGGCAATATAATATACTTTCTAAAATGCAAACACAACGATGCTGAGATATGAGCAAAAGTCAGAACTTCAGTTAGGCCACGAACCCTCGACTACCCCTTCCGGTTGTGCATGCATTATCCACCACACCCACAGCGAAAAGCCAAACATTTTGATTTCGACTACAGCGTCAGCTTAACCGTGTTCACTGCCGATTTGTGCATCCCAAACTATTCTCATTGCTGGGTGTTTGCTGACAGCACCGAAATAGTAAAAAAAAAAAAACTAACTGAGAACAAAGCAAGGCCCCTGTTGGTGGTGGGTAGCACGTGAACATCCTGAGGCCAATCGTTGGTCTAACTCATGTTCCGAAATTTGCTAATATCTCAAAATCTAAACATTTCTACCCATGCATTAAACAGTTTTGACAAAACTACATAGGGAAAAAACTAAAAAGCAAACGTGTGCGAATACGACTCAAAAAGAAACTTCAAAAAAAAGCGGGGAAGGTGGACAAACAGTGGTAACTGTTGCATAAAGATGCCAGCTAACATTGTTGATTTCATGCAAAGCGGTTGGTTAAAGGAACAAAACTTCTTAGCAACTTCTAACAAAATTTGAGAAAAAATGAATGTTGTCCAGTTTTTGAACTACAGGAACTACTATTTGAATAAAACACTGATCAAGCGAAGATGCTGTTACAAATTCACTTTTATCAAGTTTTCTGTCCACTAAAAGCTGTACACATGAAGTTTTGTTTCTATTATAATACCTTTGCCTCAGTAATAATCAGTACATTTGTACTCAAAGCAGGTTTAAAGTACCCATAATTGTTGGTAAGTTACATATCTTTCTATCAAAATTGATGTGATTTCCTTGAAGAACAGGGTTCTTAAAAGGCATGGTGTGGAGCATCAACACCGATTTCTCCTGTTACCACAAAATGGCGGGTGTAGCGTAGTGGTTGGAGGCGCCTTACAATACATAAGGGTCGATCTTTGCGCCACAACCTCACCAAGCCTTCCATCCATCCAAGGGCAGAAACTAGTACCAGACCAATCTGGGAGGATATCCGCACTGGCTCGATACATCGGCAGGCCACCGGGAATTGTAAAGGTCAGATATGCATTCAGTCACCTCCAGCGGTGCTCAATAAAGTCGAATTCATAGCGCATTCCTCAGGGATGGATCAACGCCGACAACTTTATCCTTTTTTACCACCCGGCGTCCGAAATTTATAGCCATTTATGTGAAATGGACATAGAAATTATTATGGAAATGGATAGATGACCGGCCAAGGGAAAGCAATAGCGTGAGCTGTGAACACAAACTCACCCATTTTTAACGACTGACAATTTCCAAATCTGAATCATCACTCCTCGCGATACAGTTTCTCATGAAAGTTTTTCCTTTTTCCTCATGATTTTGACCAAGGTACGCTCGTAAGATTTGGATCTGCTAAAACGACGACAAACACATGTACAAAACAGTGCGGTTGAAAATAAGAAATGGTAACATGGTTATCGCGAATTGTCACCGTCAAACACACAGGACACGTACATAAAAAGCATTTCAAAGAAACAACACAGCGGGAAAAAACATGATGAAAATGAAACACAAAACCTATGAAAAGACGAGACAAGTGGCCATATAAGCAACACCACATCAGGTAGATTCACGTAATGTTAACAAACCTTCTTAAGAAACTCGCATTCCTTGAGTTCTTTCCTGAGGCGGTTAGCAGAAGCTATGACACCGTTCTAAACACCGTGTTACGTGCAATACATGCGCAAATAAGCGGTCAGAGCTAAAGACTCAAGCAAGGGAAAAGTGAGAGAAAACATGCAACCATTAAAACTAGAAGAAAGACGGTGAAGAAACGAAAGAATCGATTAGTAGACTAGGCAAGAAAAGATTTCCAATACGCAAAGTTCTCAAAGTGACGACTATGCGGTTCACGGGCACCATCCTTCTCTTTTAAGCAACAATACACAAGTAGTCGTGGTCATAATTTCAAATAATCTCCTAGTTGTATCAAGCCTGACATAATGAAAGTTCTCAACATCTAAGGTAATTCCGAATTTTAAAATTTATTCCTTCAAAATCAATAGTATCGCGCATACTGAACATGTACAAAGTGTTTTGTTAACCAACAAACGAATCTATACCGAATTATTGCAAAAATATTAAAAAACCGGCTCTAGTCTGGAAAGGAAAGAAAATAAAGCCACAAGGAAAGTGAACCGTATCGTTTTTAATAAATCAACATCTTACGGCTTTATTGAGTTCACTCTGCAGTTCAGCAACTCTATCCTTATAGAAAGATTCTTGCTCCTGAACTCCCAACTCAATTTGTGTTAGTAGAGCTGACTGTAAATGCAAACATTACGAAAAAAAACTAGAATGTTAATAGTATTGGAGAAAAGATGACTCGAGAACTTACCAATGTGTTGAAAGCACCTTTATACCTTTCGATTTCGGCTTGTAATTTAGCCAGCGTTGTCTACAAAAATGAACGAAACATATGTGTAGGGAAAACAATTTATTGTTCAAAAATTTCTATTTTCCTAATCTTCAGATGCAGAAAACAATCATAAAAAACATGACTAATACAAGTCGTGCAGAAAAAAGTAGAAGAAATATATGTCAAAGACTAGCGAAAACCATGTCTCTCTGTCGCGTGTAAGAGCAGCAAGAGGGTTTTACTCGCTTTAGAGGCTTATTGAGCAAACAATTTTTTTCTCGGATTTTCGTGAAGAACTCCGACAGTTGGGTCAATGGCTTTACTGCAATGCGTTTGACATCCCGGGGGATCCAATCGCTAACGGGTCATGTCCATCGGTTGTTCTTAATAAGCATAACGGCTTCTCTGATCATTGTCGTAGAACGGAGCTTCATATCCTTCTTATTTGCGTGCTGTAGAATGCTCTTAGAATCACCCTTTTGACTACGCGTTCCATAATGCTGAATGAGGGAGTGAGGGACAAGTTCGCTACGTAAACAGGATTTTCACCCTGCGCACGTAGCGACCTGGTTCTTGACTCATGCGTTAATGCAAAAAGAATCGTGTTGTCAAAAAGGTGTGCGCGGAGACAGGTGTTCGGCGTTCTCTTCACTACGTCTTCCATGCTCTTGAAAGCTCCCCAAGCCACTCTCCTGCTCGGCTCTGGAGCTAAGTCGTTCACCATATTGATTTCCCGCACACCTTTACCACCACACATTCTTGACAAGTGTAACACATGTAAGAACAAAGTGAGAACCTTATCTTTGTCGTTATCGTACTTTCTGGAACAACGGAGGGCTGCCTTCAATGAATTTGCAAGGTCGTTGATGTAATCATTGTAGTTCTAAACAAACAGCTAACAGTTACATATAAGAAAAAGTGACATGGGAAGGAGCTCAAGACATATTAGCTCTCCTATAATGACCACTATTAAGTGTTACATACTAACGACGTAAGTTTCTTCCACAGTGACCCAAACACTTGTTTCCACGTAACAAAAATCCAAAGCACGTACTAGATAATCTGCACGGAATAAAACTACGCTTTTAATCAAAGGCCACTATTAAAAACAATGTAATCGGGTAAATTAGAGCAGCATTCATTCAATTTACTTATAAACAAATTTAAAAGGTCCATCACTGCAAACTACTAACCGAATTTCCCATTGGTGCATCGACAATACTACCAATAGTAGACGCAACAAGTTTTCTCTCATCAAGCAGTTGGGCCTCAATGGAGTTACATTTCGCCTGAAACAAGTTTTCCCTTCCAAACAGAAAAATGAACGATGAAAAATATGGTATGTTCAACACAGAAAAAGCCTTTCAATGTAGCAACTAATATCAGAAATCGGTGAAATAATCTTATGTTTATACCTCAAATTGATTCATACCAATAAATAGAAGATAGACCTCATTAAGCATCGACGGAAGTGACTGAATGCATATCTGGTCTTTACAATGACTTTCAGCAGCCTACCGATGTATCGAGCCAGTGATGCTCTCCTCCCAGACAAGTGTAGTACCAATCTGCCGACTCCGGAGGGATAGAAGGCTTGGTAAACCTGGAGATCGATTCCATGTGTATTTCAGGGCATCTCCGACCACTGCGCTACACGATGTCGTGTTAGACATTTATTTATACTATACTTATGGCCCAATCAAAGTCCGAACCAGATAATATTGCAATGGTACACCGTGTACAAAACACATTTTCATATCCAGCAAATACTTTCTGTGGTAAGGGAATGAAAAAAAATGGATCAGATCGTTCCAAAAAATGCTTTAGCTATGATTTCTAAATACCACTACTAGATTAAAAAGTACGCGATAAAAAGAAGACAATTATACCTCTCTTGATTTCGATCGAGGTAGTTCTGTTGACAACTTCTCAGCCAGTTGCTTCTCCAACCCAGCAACATGGTCAAGAATTTTGAAGTTCCGATGTCGAAGCTCCTAAATTTAGCCCATGCATTACTTGCCCAAAAACATTGAAAATCGAACATCTTGCAAAATCGAACAGTAAACAGAGCAACACAGAACTTCAAAAATAAGCTTAACATTGGCTAGTTAACATTTAAATAATAAAAAAATAAGTTAGACAATCTTGGAAATTATAGCATATAGACGATGTACCTCATTTTTTTGTTGTAACCTGGAGTTTTCCGCTCGAAGACTGGCGACATCATCTTCACTCTCCAGAGTGTTATTAGATTTGCACACATTCACATCCTGGATTCTCTACAAAACCACACACTAAACAACTATTACGACGTATTACCTCAATATGGAACTTCCGATTGATATAACATAAATTTTGAGTCAAAAGAAGAAAAAGTTAAAGTGGGGAAATTCCAGACACACCTCATGGCTTTCAGGACTCTTTTCACTTCCAGCATCAGTAGACCTTAAATTAAAACTGGTACTTGAAATAGAAGATGTTAAGGTACAAAGATCTTTTCCTTCTTAGAAGCAAAAACGTCTTGTAAACACCTTAGCCATGGATATGTCAGACTCACTTCAGCTTAAAAGAACTCTTCACCTCCGACAGCTTGTTTTCCAACTCTGATAATTTCTTTCGAAGTCCAATATTTTCTGTTTCTAACTCAGCACTGATAAACAACGAAATATTAGTACGACCAGCTTCAAACTGTTTAAGCAGGCGATGAAGGAATACCTCCTATCATTTCCTTTCACCACCAACACTTGCTTCTCCGTTTCAGCAGCAACCAAACGAGCACTTTTCTCTGCCAATTCTGCTTCTCTAGCATGCAGTTTCTGTTCTAGTTCGTCTTGTTCTTTCTTACTAGAAACAATTAGCCGTCAACAACTTAATAACATATAAAAAAACCGTACTAACAATGCCTTGGTTTACTGATATACTATAACGAAGATGTTACTTACTTGGATACTTGGATAGCCCGTCTTCACTAGTTTTGTGGGCCCCAGCACAACTTCCATTGCTTTGGAGTTTTTCTGGTTTAGCGATTGTGGTTCCCGGAGTCCCGAGATCAGCCTGGTCAAAGTCTGCCGCAGGTCGTCACCACTAAAGACAGTTACCGCCCTTGTGGATCAGAGAGATATTTGCCACCATACGACTAGTTTGATACCAGGACGGTGGTGGATCCTGGTATTCGTTTACTCTTGGCTGGGTTTCCTGATGTAAACGCCGGACTCCTTCTCAGCTTGGAAGGCCTTGCTGAGGGGATGAATCCCCTGCTGTACATCGCAGCCCGATACCTAGGAACACCTCCCAGCCACAATGATGTGGTAAACCATTGGGAGGACACCAAGGTTTCGATGTATTCGACTCCTTCAGTGTCGCGACGATAAGACACACATCCGAAGAAACAAATGCTGTGAACACTACTTGAACCGCTGCAGCTCTGAGAAATGCAACCGAGGCGAAACGCTAACAACTTTAAAGCTTCGTTACAACCTCGAATAAACCCATCAATAAACCAAGACATTGATTACATAAGCAAAAGTCAAATTGAAGTCAGCATTGATAACTAATAACAGCTAACAGCTAACAAAAGCTAACAACGAAGCGATAAAATTGTAGTGAAACAGACGACAGCTCACACTAGTACTTACAATTGCTCGAACTTCGCCACCTCCCTATTGAGTTCATCAACGAGATTTTTTAATGAGGTGTATTCGTTCATTAGCGCCGCTTCTTTCTGAATAGATAGAAATAAACGAAACAACAACAGGGCAACTCTTGAATAGGAAAAAGGAGTTATTTATAGATGCATACTGTAAAATTAATACGAAGGACTTCAAAACTAGAATTATCCGATCGGATATTGCTAACATGTGCAAAGAATAAAGGTGGTGACAATAGTCATATCTGCAAGTAGAATCAATAAAAAATTACATAACGCTATTTATACACATATATATGTATATAAAAATACACATGTATAAACACACATATAGAGGATAAATAAAGAATAAAGCTCTCGGCATTGTCTGGCCTTTACAATGACTCGTGGTGGTCTACCGATGTATCGAGTCAGTGCTGCTATCCTCCCAGATAAGTCTGACACGAATTTGCTGACACCAGAAGGATGGAAGGCCTGGTGAACCTGAGGCGCAGGGATCAATCCCATGTGTATTGCGGGGCGCATCCGACCACTGCGCTACCCGCGCCCTTTTATATACATGTATGTATATATATATATGTACATAAATGCATACATACGTATATATACATATAACTATATATCCACTTATATATAATGTATAGTGTGCATAGTGTATGTGTACATAAACACGTTTTTACGTACAATTAAACATACATATATTTGAACAAATCGGAAAGCGATTTAAACCTATCGGGACAGGAGAACATACGACGCAAGGAAAAGCTATATAAAGTTACGTAACAAATGCTTTGAATAAGTCTGAAAAAGAAACTTTAAAAAATCTCATGGTTATAAATGTCTCAATATCTCAAGCAGGAACTGAACACAGTGCTCGTGACGTTGTTCAAGTATTTCTACCATAGAAACGCGGCGTATCGGTTTCCCGTGTAGTTGAATGCACATCTTCTAGTAACGTAATGAAAAGTTAATTTTCTCCAAAAACCGGATAATGTGTAAAATGTGTAAAATTGATAAAAGAGGGCAACATAGAGGATTTGTGACTGGATGCGAAATCGAACATCATCAAAAGAAGACGTCAAGAGAGGCATGAAAAGTTGATGACCAACTCTCAGTTTCGTACCAACGTCGTGGGAAAAACAAACAAAATGATTAAAACCACGCTAAAAATTTAAAACAAAAAGTCCTCCTACCTTCTCCCATTCAATTCGTGCTTGAGCGAATTGGTGAGCGATTTCATCGCGCTCAGACTCAACTCTCTTCCATGAATCAGGGTCAGATTCAATTGTTGGTGCTTCTTCGACGGCACGCGTTTTCTCTTCCAATTCCGCCTTTAGCTTACGCGTCAGCGAGTCGAGTGTGGCGAATTCTAGCTTGAGGCTCTCAAGTGCAGCAGTTTGCTGAAGATACAAAAATCTAAGTGCTGGACATCTGTTTGTACTGCAGGAAGTACAATAATGGACGGCTGGAGTGAAAACGTACCACACCACAGAGAACCAACGCTAGCAAAACCAATAAAGCTTGGCAGTCTACACAAAATGAAATGAACACCAGACTGATGATAACGATAACCTACCACCAAACACCTTATTTCGGTTTGGCATAAAAGTGGATTTTAAATTTTATCACAATCATAGATTCTACTTACTTGGATACTTAGATGGATCGTCTTCACTCGTTGTGCGGGCTCCAGCACAATTTCCATTTCTCCGGAAACTTGCTGGTTTAGCCATTGTGGCTACCTGGAGTCCCGAGGACAGCCTGGTCAAAGTCTGCCCCAAATGGTCACCAACACAGGCAGTAGCCGCCCTTATGGATCAGAGGAATCATGGCTATTATACTACAAACCAAACCCATAAAAGTTTAATATTTCTCGATGCTGCCTTTGACATGAAAATTGAGACGTCACGATAATTCCCCATCTAGAGTTGCTCAAAACATCCGGTGTTCTCGATTCTTCGGATGTCGTACACTTCGTAACACCCTAGGAAAATGGGCGAGAAAAAGACAGCCTCCTTTCTCTTACTGAAGGTCCGCAGCACTTTCCAAATTCGAAATTGTACTGAGAGGTCGTGCTGGGCGTCTGCTGAGTTAATCCATTATATCTTCCTGAGTCTAGGTGAAACGATAACGACGAATAAACACTCTAGCAAATCGGAAAATGCATCAGATAATATGACCATTATGATTTGTACGGTTTAACAGAAAGTGGTGAATAATTCACGACAAAGCGTAGTTACCAGTTGCAAAACCAAAGCGAAAAAGAATGAACGAGTTGGGTTACGAACTAGGCCTCATGTACCACACTTGCCACATCTCTCGCCTATCTACTACTACTTCTTCAAACATGTGGACAACTTCCTATCCAGGAAAAGCTTCAGAAACCAAGCGGAGGCCCAAACTGCCTTCGAAAAGTACACCTCCCCAATAGTGCAGAACTTTAAGGAATTAGTGTAAATAAACTTGTTTCCCGTTGGCAAGAACGTGTAGATTTTAGTTATTTTCATTTCGAGTAACAAAGTCTATTCTGAGTTGACAGGTTTAAATTGGACATTGACTACAGAGGAGCTAATACAAAAACTGATCTGCAGTTGTTATTACCTTTGAGTATTCACTGATATCTCTCTTTAAGGCTGCATTTTGTTCCACACTCTCATTGAGAGACCGGGTTACCTTCGCAAGGCGACCAGACAACTCAGCATTACTCTAAAATATGTTATTCTGAATACAAAACATGTAAACAGTAAATTATTATCTCGCTCACAGCTTTTACAGCTTCGAAATTCGCTAACGCTTTAGCAGCAGCGGCAGCCTCTACCGTTGACTTAGAAAGAGCAGATTTTAACGAGTCATTCTCAATACGTATCTGAAATCTTTCTACAAATAAATAAATACGTCCAATAAAGAAACAGAAAGAGAAAACGGACCACTCACATTGTTCAAATGCACGATCTGTTGTTTTGAGGCTGCTTCTGCTACAGAGAGTGATTGAAGCTTCGACGTGAGCTCAGATATCACCCGGCTAGAATGTTCCCAAAAATGTTTGCATGATCAAGTAGAAAGGCACCACAAAGATAACACATAATTTCATCTTATACGATTCAAAACAATAGGAAAGACGTTCATAGGCGTCGGGCTGCGATGTGCAGCGGAAGGATTCTAGGTTTGGACAAAGCAGGGTCTCCCAAGCTGAGAAATAGTACGGAGCTTCCATCAGGAAATCCAGCTAAAAGTAAACCAATACCACCGCCGTAGTGGTATCAAATTAGTCCCATGGTGGCAAATCTCCCTCTGATCCACAACGGCAGCCACTATCTGCGGTAGTGAAGACTTGGGGCAGACTTTGTCTAGGCTGACCTCGGGACTCCAGCGAACCACATTAGCTAAACCAGAAAAACTCCGGAGAATAATGGAAATTATGCTGAGGACCGCACATCGAGTGCACCCGGGCCACCCAAGTATCCAAGTATGTACGTTTCAAAACCAAATGTTTACTTCGGTTATGATGTTGAAACCTACACATGATCTGCTATTTGCTTTTCCGCAATGGCACGAGATTGCTGATGTTGCTCGATTTTCTTCTTCAATTCATTCTCTTTCTTCTCAAAGCAACTCACTGTTTCCTCAAGGCGATGCACCTGTTAAATGATGAATGTGCACTAAAACCTAAGTCGAACTTGAAATCCTAAGATACAATAACATCTATCAAATTACTGCGCATAATATTTACATTGTAAAGCGTAGCAACAGTTTTGGTCGAAAATATAAAGAGGACTACAATTCCAAGAACAGACTATAAAGAAAGCTGAGCACACCTAAAGGATGTGAGCAACCTCAAAAAGGATCACCTAATCGAATGTACTATTGACAAAGCGACATTTTACGTGAACAGGAAGAAAATTAGTTAAACGATATTATGCAGAATGATCAAGTAGAAAGTGAAAAAAAGCCAACCAAACAGTAGTTAAATAAAGGGCAAAAAACTCACCTTGGCATTAGTATCATGAAAATATGTGGCAAGATAACTTATGTACTCGGGTTCTATTTCCTCTAATGAAGCTACACGAGTGAGCACTTTGTTTGAATCGAGGTCGTTGATGTTCACTACAGTGACTGTAAATTAGCTAGAACTTCATCAAGAATTAAATTTCCTTCGCAACAGACAAAAGATGTGTAATTGCCAACACCGACTTCCTATTAACCTCAATATTGATAAACATCTCGCTATCTTCTTGGTTAACACACACAACGCTGTTTACCACAAACTATTTATTAACAGCAACTAATGTTTCGGCGGATTTAGTTTTCTTCGGGACCTGGAAAAGCCAAGTCCATTGCTACCTACTCAATCAAAGAACTCCATAACCTCAGCAGAAAAAAAAACTGCTATGATGATGCTGAAATATTTGCAAAACTCCGGGCCGCGGGTGTCTCCGGTGGGAATCTAGCCCGGTATCACCCTTTCCGGGGTTAACCCGTTCACCACCACATCATGCAGATCCTTCACTTCGCTATTCTTTCGGCCGTGTTTTAACTTGTACTTGTTGTCAACAACCACCTTACGATCAGAAAAAATTACAATACCTAATCTTCAACCACACCGGAAATAAACCAACTCCTTCACACAGCCACCGTCTTGTGTGACTCATCCACGTGGAACTGCAGTTAACTTGACTTTTCCAGGCTCTAAGGCGGAATACGCTGAAACACTAGCAGCTGCTTTTGTCAATTTTGTCGTCCCAAGCAAGTCCAGTAGAAATTTGTCAACTCCTCAAGGTCGGAAGGCTTGGTTTGACTAGTGAGCGGGATCTAAACGACGACCTTCTGTCTATCGTAGGAAATCTCTAACCACTGTACCACACCAGCGCTAGCTGTTGTGATGAAATAGTATATAACAACAACCTCAAGTGTGCTCACCAAGAAAACAGTGAATTGAAAGATATGTTTATTAAGACTTGAAAAGCCTAAATGAATAAACATGAGTGATAAAAGCGAAACAAAGTCAGAAACCTTACTCTTTTTCTTCGGTTTTTTCTCCTTCTCCGATTTGTTGCTAGAAGCTGAAGATGATACAACCGCCGATTCTTTCTGAGTAATAGAAGACTGTTTTATGCAAATATTTAAAAAAAAGAATGAAAAACACCTCGGAAGGTAGTGTTTCACTTATTGCACCATCTTCTTCTTTCTTCCCTTTATTCCTTTTCTTCTTTTTGCCTAAAAATAAAGATAAGATGCCTGGGAAAGGTTTCATGTAGCCCAAAAAGTCTAATAGAGAAAAAATCCGTGCAGTAAAGAAGAAAAACGTCCTTGCAGAAAACACATTCAGACCAGTTCACACGACCTAACCTACCCTATCTCTTACGCATGCATAGAAGTCAATGCACTCAGCTACGAATGTCTTAAGGATCAGTGAGATATACATATAATTTGAGAGCATAGAGTCGAAGAAAAGATTTTCGGCAAATCAACAATGTAAATCAATTTTACGAAAAAGAAATAATGATTACTCAGTAAGTGTGAAAAAATGTGAAAAAAGCCTTTATTTCTAACGTTAAAGAAGTGACCCTGCAAAAATCAGTGTGAAATAGAAGTTGTGTAACATATTCAAAATCCCTTCAAATTCCACCGTTGTCAAGGATTATAGGATTAAGAACGAACACAATGAATGAGTTCCAGCTTTTTCAATGGGAATCGTAAAGGAGGAATACGTAATGATTGTGGTAGAACTAGCTCGACACGTGAACATGGAAGGCATAGCTAGTTCTAAGTTTAGTTTCTCATAGGGCTACGAAGAAAATAATTAAGTTAAATAAAGAACCTCTTTGACGGGTGATCCCGGGCTGATAGTGCCTATAAAACACGGCCGAGAGAAAGACGAAACGAAGCACCTGCATGGTTCGGCGGTGAACGCCTTAGTCCCCGGAAAGGGTAATAGCGAGTTCGATCCCAACCGCAGATACCTACGGTCCGGAGCTTTGCAAATATCTCAACATCGCTATAGATGTATTTCAGATAATACCCTGCCATGAAAAACGAATAGGCAGTGAATAAAAAATCATTGCATTTAAAATCATTAAAGGCAAAAACCAAAAAGAAACCAGCAATTAGAAATATATAAAGTGGCCCGAAAGACAGAGTTTCATGCTGCCGAATATTTGCGCTGTGGAAACGGTGACAGCGTATGTCGAAACGTCTCATATTCCCTACACAACGTTGAACCAACAGTACAAGTTGTAAACGGCAACGAATTTTCAAGTTACCACCACTGGACTTGTGCGCCAGTCGATCAATTTATACGGAAAACGCTAGTTTTAGATGAATGTTATCATACAAGGAAGATCGTTACACCTCTGATGCAAGCAAAGAATAAGAACTGATTGTGTACAGTGAACAAGGCTGAGAAAAAGGCGAACCGAAGGACCCAAATGGTGTTGAACACGTTAGCTACCGGAAACGGCAATAGCGTGTTCGATTTCCAATGCAGACACCTCAGGTCCAGAGTTTTGCCAATATCTCAGAATAATTATGGTTATATTGCACACAATGTTAAAAATCAACGTCCGCAACCTCTCCCAATATGGATGATTTTTCACGATTCTATTGTTTCAATACAAGAAAAAATTCAGTAAAGATCTATACAAAGAGTGCTGCTTCATACATCGAAGGGAAAGAGCAAGGAAAAAATAACCTTCACAATAAGAATGTTCGCTTTGATTTTCCTTATTCTCATCGGGGTGTTCAGTATGCAGAGCGACTTCGTCCTCCAAAAAAAGGTCACGTCGCAGAGTTCCCTCTTCGACATCACACTCAACATCAGAAACCTGGAACAATTAGGTTCAACGCACGCCAACGCAGATAGAGTTGATTTCAAGATTTTCGTCGCTACCCTCAAAATAGGACGCTCACAGCACTAAGAGCAGTCCAAGCGCTGTCCAATACATATGGGATCGATTCCCGCGACCTAGGCCCACCAAGCCCTCCATCTCTGAGCTTGGCAAATTGGGACTATTTATATGGGAAGATATTAAGACTGGCTGGATACCTCGGTAGGCCACCTCGGGTCATTGCGAAGACCATATATGGATTCAATCACCTCCAAACGATGCCTAGTGAAATCGAATGCGAGGCGCATCCCTCAAGGAATGATCAACTCCGAGAGTGAACTCTTACCCTCATAGTACATGATTCGTTCTTGTTGCATAGCAGTCGCTAGTACTTCAGCAAACGAAATATCTCAATTCCAAATTTTTGCGTAATTACGACCGGTATATAGTTCAAATTTCAGACATAAGTAACTACTATTTATTCCATTATTCATAGAAAGCATACGTCAGCAGATTTAACGCGTACTGTAAGAGGCAAGTACCTTATGAGTCATTCAGATGAATCTAGTTTAGACTATGGTAAAAACACTGATGACAAAGAAGAGGCATGATAACTCGTCGCATGATGCTAGGTCAGAGATCTGTCGTACTGTTATATAAGTACACTCGAAATTTTCTTGTTCTTTAAAATTTAAATATCAGAACAACGACAACCATTTCAAACGAGGACGATATACCACTAGTTACACTTGAACGTATAAATGATAACATCGAAATAAGTTAACACATAACCGATGTACCTTTTCTTTTGTTACGTGCTTCTTATCGTTGGCTTCAATAACCGAAGCTTTCATTGGAGAAGCAGTTGATGTAGGTGTATTACCAACATAGTCCACAACTTGCCCACAGGATACGGTTATCTCCGTCTCTAATTCTGTATCCAGCTTCTGCTGAAGAAGTAGTATATTAAACTAAAAAATTTCATCACTATAACCATAATGATGGTGAGGCATTTGGAAAACTCCGGACAGATGGTGTCTGCGGTGGGGACCGAACAAGCTATTACCGTTTCAGGGACTAACGCGTTCACCACCACACCATGCAAGACGTATCGCCTTTCTCTCAGCCATTTTATTCACCTAGAGGTTCTATTAGCAATCACCTGTCAACGGAATTGATCTGAGGAGCACAGGTAAGCACTGAACCAGTTAAGATGAAGCTGCGGTATAAATCATAATGTAGTCACTTTTTATTTAACTTATTCTTCTTTAATAGCAGGGTATGATGTAGAATTTCGTTAGTATAGTTAAACATGCATGGAACGATAAAACAAACAAGGTGATATATAAAAAGACAAGCCCGCCTCATTTTTCTTTTCCTTCACTTCCTTCTTCCGTCCCAGTTTCACTTTCGACTTATGTTTTTCACGATCATGATTGAAAAGTTTCCGAGCATTTTCACCAAATACCTAAAGTCCAAAATTCAGTATAAAACATAATCAACATTTGTTGAGCTTACACGAGATTGATAAGTTAGCTTTATTCGCCTAACGTTTCGACGTCTTCTGAGGAATGAGAACTCGAGTCATGGGCTTTTAAGGAATGAGGATTCAGATCATCGGCTATGGGGAATGAGGACTCGGACTATCGGCTTCTGAGGAAAAAGGATTCGAATCATCAGCTTCTGAGGAATAAGGGTTCGGTTCATCGAATTCTGATGAAAACGAAGACGTTGAAATATTAGCTGAATAAAGCTAATTTATCGACGTCATGTAAGCTCGACGACTTAAACACATCATAATTATTTCCTACCGAGATTAAATGACGGTCGGTTTGAAAATTAAAACATAATGCTCTAACAAGCGAAAAAGTAATCAGCTAACCTTTTCGAACTCTCTTTCGTCATCGTTTCCACTAAAGAAATAAAACACTACAGCAATGATACCAGCCAAACCAGCGAGAACACACGCAAGTGTAAGCGGATCCAGCATCTTTGCCACTTCGCCGGTTAGTACTGAAGTAGACATCGTTAGCGCAAACGCCTCCGCCGATCTGGATCAAAAGACTCATGGATAATCCTACAGTGGATTTGATCACTCAGGATAAATATCGATACTACTGAAACGTGAAGGGTAACTCATTAGTCACACAAATGCTGACCGGTAACGAAAGAACCGAAGAAGAAATGAACGATATGAGTGGGAAATCAATCGGTAATGGTAAATGAAGATATCTCGACAATGACTAATGTTCCAAAAAAAATCAATATGCAATTACGGAAAATTTCTGGATCTAAGGTAACAGGGACTTCTTTCTTGTTTTTTGCCGAGGTGCGGAAGCACTTGCCTGAGTAGACTAGGTATCAATTTAACCCTTCCAGACTCTAAACGGAGCAAAACCACCAAAACGTTAGATATTATTGGTTAAATCTTGTTGTAAACAATCTGGCGTCTACTCAGAATGAAAGCTTTCATCGGAATTGTTGGGTTAAAAGGCCATTACGAAAAATCATCAAAGAAACGCGGGCTTTATGATGGACCAAAACTAAACGAAGACTTTTTCGAATGTAGTAAACACAGCGACCCATTTACGACGGTGTTTTACAATTATAAAAGTATTTATTTACAGGAAAATAGGCTATGAATAATCGACGACGAAGTGGTCCTAAGGCTAAGGCGACGGCTCACGTCGCGCGCGGGCCGCGTATGCAACGTATGGCGTCATTTGGCCCGCCCCCGACAGAGCGGCGAAGGCGGAAGGGCGCGACGGAGTGCGCTGAGCACGGCCGTCCGACGTCGAGTGAACGGCTGCCTACATTCACTCATGAGGACCCTCATGGCGTGTTGGTGGACGCGTTAGCCCTCGGAAAGGGTGATAGTGTGTTCGATCCCCACCGCAGACACCTTCGGCTCGGAGTCTTGCAAATATCGCAGCATTGTTGTCGTTGTATCACACATAATACCCCGCCATGAAAAATTGTAATAGGCAGTAAATAAAAAAGTTAACATTGTGATTTCAACTACACGCATTGTTGAAAAATTCGAGGTTCATCTAGCTTAGTGGCTAAAGGTGCTCTGCAATACGCAGGTGGTCGTTGGTTCAACATCGCGCCCCGGGCTCGCCAAGCCTTCCCACACTCCGTCGTCGGAAAATTGGTGGCAGACTTGTCTGGGAGGATATCAGGATTGAAATGATATATCGGTAGGCCATCTTTTCATCACTAGAATCGCCTGTGATGAATGCAGTTTGAGTGCGTGAATGGACTACTTTTGAAGACCGTAATTTGTGTGAGGACTTCTTAGTGTGGGAAAATTAGATTTTTCCAAAGAAGGCAACGTGAATTTGCAGAGTTGTCCAGAGTTTCTCAGTTTCCATACTGTTCATTAAGGAAATAGTCCATGGGTTTAGCATCTTCATGTCTCATAGACCCAAATATCCAATTAGGCATACAGAATTTTGCTTTAGCCTTACTAGTTAAGTACTTAAGCCACTCTCACCTGGGTGTCACAAGTACGACTGTACAAATATCAATCATTCCGTTCGTAAGAATTGCTCCATGGGGGTAATTTGCTTCTTACATGAGCTCTGAAAATCTCCTTAACGTTTCTGAAGAGTTTTCTCTCACCGTAGAGGGAACTTGCTGAAAATGAACCACGAATTCGTTCGCTCATCTTTTGGCCGTTAGTTTCCAAAATGTTTGAATTCTTCTGAAGTGAGTACATCAGTACCTCCTTCAAAGATCTCCGAAGTCAACTACGTAGTTTTTTGCTCTAATCAATCATGGTTTAGACAGGAGAACATGACAATAACCTTCCATATTTGAGCTCTTCGACGATGAAGGCGTGATCTGAACATATGGATTAGATTGTTGAGGTAAACCTAGATCAGTTTTGGGTTACCTCGGTGAGCAACTCGTCGTCTACGACTATGTTTTGTACTATACAATAGTAATGCTACAAGTGAACAGGGTACAGGGAACAGGAACAGGCCCGTGCTTTCTTCTGAGTTACGCGAAGTCCAACCCTTTATCCATCTTCGTTGAGCCCTTTGAGCCTGTTTTCTGCTTCGGTGACACTTTTGGAAAGTGGTATTTAGGAAAACGAATATCCGATATGATTTCGTCATCTCTAAATGTACTCCTTCCGCCTAGATCTAGATAATTTTTCATCCACTGCAAACTGGCTGAGAACAAATTCGACAAAACGACGTTACTTGTCGAACCTCTTTTTTTTCTAGGGGTTTGTTAAAGGGTGCCTCTGTGAAGATGAAGACTAATGACGTCTATTTTTATGTGAAACGCCTCCACTTTTCAGTCGACAAGCATTACACAATGACGTCTTTGTAGCATTTTGAAACACATTTTCTTAACTCTTTTATTTACTGCCTTTTTCTTCTTAATGGCAGGGTATGTTGTGAAATATAACTCGTATGAAGTACTGAGATATTTGCAGAACTCCGGACCACAGGTGTATGCAGTGGGGAACGAACACACGCTGTTGTCCTTACCGAGGAGGAGCGCACTTCACCACTACACCATCCGGGTGACCCGTATATAACGAGGCCTCAGCTTAACTGGGTTCAATGCCGATATTAGCTCCCCAGATCAATCCCGTTGACGGGTGATTGCTGATGGCAAAAAAATCGATAGAACTAGCTGAGATATATGCAAAGCGAAGGACCCGGATGGTGTAGTAGTGAAGTGCGCTGCTCCCCGGTAAGGACAACAGCGCGTGTTCGTTCCCCACTGCATACCTGTGGTCCGGAGTTTTGCAAATATCTCAGCACTTCATACGAGTCACATTTTCTTAGTTAGCAAAGGTCTTGACAAACATAAATACCTCCAATAGACACTAATCAGCCTAACAGCGCACTAAACACATCGATTCTAATAAATATAGTGCGAAAATGATGGTTGCCTTCAAACAAGAAATCCGTGCCAACCAGAGTCAAAATTTCTCATATTAGCATGAATTCTTGATTTTTTTGGAATCCACAAAGCGTATTTTCTCGCTTTTCTTCGTCGAAACTTGTACCTTGAATAGGAAAGCAAGCCTGGTCCCGTTCAGTAAGTTACGATTGTCTTCCTTAGTGTAGTGTCAGAAATTCTCAAAGTTTTCGGAAATTTTTGCCTTAGAAATTTAAAATTGAAGGAATATTGTGTATAAACAATGTACACACTCCACACAATAGAGTAAAGTTTCGTATATAATGCTGAGATATTTGCAAAACTCCGGACCACAGGTGATGCTATCTGGTTGCTCGTGAGTGGAGCAAAAAATTAATCTCTCGTTTATAGCGTTCAATGAGTTGCAGTGTTGATGCGCTGGTGTAAAAGATTGTGTCAAGTAAGGGTGGCCTCAAATACCGTCGATTTGACTTCTCCTGACTTCTTCTTTTCCATAAAAGCTCCACGTTTTTGTCTGAAATGCCCTCATACCCGGATATCAAAACTTTCTTAATGATCGATGCACTGTGGTTCGATGGCGCTTGCTTGATGTTAACTTTTTATTTATTGCCTATGAATGCGTCGTTTTCTTGTTCAGCAATCAGCGAGGTTTTAAACAGCGTACATTTACTTCCATAGAGAAACACAATACAATACAACGCTAGCTGACGTTTCGGCAGTATCGCCTTCTTCAGAGCCGCATTTTACGTGACTTACAATGAGGAAGTTTAGAACAGCTGATTATAGTCGCATATGGTTTTTCGAGAAGTTGTTGATCGTGTAATTACCACAGAGTTTTTCGTCCTTTTATAAGTGTTATTGAAGCGTTTGGCCTAGTAGATCGAATATCAGCATACCCTTCCAGGCTCTGAAGAAGGCGATACTGCCGAAACGTCAGCCAGTGTTGTATTGTATTGTGTTTCTCTATGGAAGTAAATGTACGCTGTTTAAAACCTCGCTGATTGCTGAACAAGAAAACGACGCATTCATAGGCAATAAATAAAAAGTTAACATCAAGCAACCGCCATCGAACCACAGTGCATCGATCATTAAGAAAGTTTTGATATCCGGGTATGAGGGCATTTCAGACAAAAACGTGGAGCTTTTATGGAAAAGAAGAAGTCAGGAGAAGTCAAATCGACGGTATTTGAGACCACCCTTACTTGACACAATCTTTCACATCACCTCATCAACACTGCAACTCATTGAACGCTATAAACGAGAGATTAATTTTTTGCTCCACTCACGAGCAACCAGATAGCGTCATATTTTGAACTTATGCGGAAAATTAGCAAATGGTTCTCTACTTAGTTTAGGTGCATGGAGCTTTTCTCTCACCTATTCAATCTGTCGTGTTTGGGACACATTTCTGACACGCATAGAGCGCTGTATCTACTCCTATGTCTATCAAACAGTTTACCACGCTTTCAATGGAACAAACGTTTCTGTCTGCAAAGCCTCAATAGTAGCAACAGAAACTGTAAATTACAGGAAGTTGATTTGTAAGAATTTCCCTATACAGATCTGGATTTTAGCACTCGTTTTTTTCGATTTATTGCCTTCTAACCGTCAAGGAAAGTGGCTTCGTGTGTGACTTTTGCATGGCTTGAAGTTCGCCTCGCCCTATCACTGACGTTTTGAATGATAGCTTGCGTGGTTTCCTTTGAATTCTTTGACAGCACTAGGGCTGCCGATACTTCTAACGACACTCTCATGTGGTGATCAGTGCTTTTGTGTCGGAGCAGAATTTAGTGCTTGACATCACCACAGTTTCGAAAACAGCCAATAATGCAGAAATGATATTCAAAAAGGTCAAATAAGCCTGAGAAAAAGGACTGTGGTAAAAGAATTTGTAAGAAAACCTAGTTTATAAGGAGTCGTGGTGGAACGGGAAGCGATGAGGTGGCTTGATTACGAGGAACACACCATGGCTTGATTACGAGGAACACACCATATGTTAATCTGTTGCAATCAATGAACATGAAAACCGGTATAAAGAAAGGGCTATGAAAGAGGTTCTAATGAAGAACCTAAAAGCACTGATCACCACATGAGGGTGTCGTTAGAAGTATCGGCAGCCCTAGTGCTGTCACAGAATTCAAAGGAAACCACGCAAGCTATCATTCAAAACGTCAGTGATAGGGCGAGGCGAACTTCAAGCCATGCAAAAGTCACACACGAAGCCACTTTCCTTGACGGTTAGAAGGTAATAAATCGAAAGAAACGAGTGCTAAAATCCAGATCTGTATAGGGAAATTCTTACAAATCAACTTCCTGTAATTTACAGTTACCGAAACAACGCCTCATGAACAGCGCTTCTAAGATGGGCACGCGTGTTTGTCCCTCCAAATACCAAAACTACTTCGTCGAAAAATTTAATACCGAAGACGAAATTTAAAATACGGCAGTGTACTCTTTCCTTTTTCCTTCTTATATGAGTTCAAAAACAAAGTCATTTAGTTGGATTTGTCTCACGACCTTCTTTCTGCACCGCAAATAAAAACGCTGCGGCAAATCTATTTCTGGAATTCGAAGTATTCATCACAACTTCTATGTTCTGATTACGTCAGCATTCGTTATTCTATAAGTTTAAATCAATCTCGATTGTTGCTCGTTCTGTCACCTGTCAGAACAATAACGTATCAGGCTTCATGACAACGTTCGTGGTAATTGTTCAACCATTCGTCAAGCTTTCCATCTTGTCAATGTCAGCGCTAGTTCCTTCTGAAGCCACCAATTTGTCCGTAAACCAGCTTTGACTACTGGCTCGATTGTCGGCGTCAACAGCCAGTAGGTCCCTACGTCCTTCTTAATCACCAACACTCATATCTTCTGCAAAACTTTCAGAACCATCCGCACATTGTGCGTTTGATGTGATCACCTGGTCTCATTCTTCTATAATATTCGGTTTACTCCATTAGCAATCCATGAACCAAAACAGCATGAATTTCGTGCTTCAATACTATCATTTCAGCTAGCCTAGGATCACTGAAAACCAAATATTAGGAAGAAAAGATACAGGGCGAATCCTCAAGCGATAAATGGGCTTTGAAAAGATTTAGAACAACAATGTGGCCAGTCGTTGTTTGTTACAAAGTGCGTTTGTAAAAATTATGAATAAATAAAAGGTTAAAGCTCTCGGCGTTGATCAATACATGAGGGATGCGCCATGCGTTCCACTTCCTTAAGCATCGTTTACAGGTTATTGAATGAATATCTGGCCTTGACAATGGCTCGCGATGGCCTACACTTGTATCGAACCGGTGCTGCTATGCTCCCAGACACGTTTGATACAAATTTGCCGAGCCCGGAGGAATGGGAGGCTTGGTGCGCCATTGGAGTAAGAATTGATCCCATGTGTGCAGCAGGGCGCCTCCGACCACTGAGCCACCGCGCCCTTGTTTTAATCCAGTGTAAAAATCATAATAACAAAAGTATTCATTTTTTGGAGCAACCATGGTAATCTATCCGCCGAAAGCATCTTATGATACAAATTTTTGGATGGAACTATTGTCGTTTTCGGAGCAAAAGGCATTCTACCTAATAAGTCTATTTCATCCATTATCACTTGACTCAATTTCATCTACAAGAATAGGAATACCGTTCAAATGTGAAGCAGAATGAAATCCGATAAACATAAAGGCCAGTCTAATCCGTTCTTGGTTTATCGCTCCGATCTTTATCATGCCACGAAGAATTTTGTGATAAAGGACAGAAAGATATTATCCTCTACAATTCACGGAATTAACCTCTTATGAAGCGATGCGGGAGAAATGAAGGGGCTCATTACAGAATACCAGCACTAATGCGTATTCGACCCGGATTCTCATGTTAATCGAGTGCTTACTTCTGTATGCCGAAGACATCTACAGCTCGAAAAAGCGTCCGTGGACGAACGACGTTGTTGACAGTGCACTCGACGGTGCGAACCATGTCGACCCTCATTTCGTTCTCCGTTCCCTATGGCTGCACACAATATTGTGAGTTTGCTACCTATAACATCACGACAACAAGTCATTTTGTGGGCTACTTCTATCTCAGATGGCAAGAATTATTGCAAAACCTAAGCAAAAATTTTGGGTGATAGCTCACGATGTCATTTTACAGTACTCGAAGTAGAGTTCGCCGACATTGTGTTACAATTTTCGAGGGCTTCAAGAGTACTTGCTAAATAGAGTGCTTTAGTGCCTTCCGAAATGTACTGGCTTTCAGAACACTTTGTTATATGATATTGCTTTCACTGTTCAAGAAAACGTAGTTCTACGTAAGAGTAGTAGTAATGTTGCAAGAAAAGAATAAAGACATTCCATCTATTCGAGTTCGTGAAATACTTCATCTGTGAACACAACCACTAGTAATTCTTCTTGCTTCGCTTTTCTTTTCTTGTTTTCCTGCTTCAAGAGTTGACCCCCGCGAAGGGTAATTGCATGTTCGATCTGACCTGGGATCCGAATTTTGCAATTATCCCAGAATTATTGTGCTTAGCTTTCACATAATACCCTGCCGTGGAAAAATAATGAATAGTAGATACATTGTTCCGAAATAGTTAAGCTCTGCTAAAAACAGTTAACTTAGTAAACATCACATACGTTCGGCTGTGAGTTTGAGCAGTCAGTTTTTCCTTTATTGAATTTATTAAATAGGCCAACGAAGCTGAGCCTCCAAGTGCAAGCAACCTCGGCGATTATGACGTGGAAATGGGTTCGTCACAAACGGCACTTATGCACAAGTAGGTAAATAATGTTTAAGATTCGATCGTTAATGACAAACCTGAAGTTCTCAAGCTGATTGTGCACCTCAGTAGATTTCGAGACTCAAGCTTTCTGAAGACACCTATCAAAAAGTGCATTTTCCTATTATAAAAGAAGCATAATGGAGTTGAGGTGGTGAGATCGTAACAAATCAAAGTAGTTCTAAACAGCAGCGGTTCATAATCGATTGGGATAAGCTGGTGGGACGTTTACCAATTAAAATTATGTTGTAAGAATACTTTAGAATATATGCTTCATTGTTTCAAGAAGGTATGCCAATTTTCTGTCTGTGCAATGAAGTATTCCTTTTCCCTTTTTATTGTCTTCCATTTTCCACTTCGCATTTTCATGGCTTTTCAACTTCAATTTTCCCGCTTCTTTTGCATAAATAAAAAGTTTCTTGCCCACCCTGATCTTCTTACATTCAAGTGATGCCTAAACTACTCTCCGAATTTGTCCTTTATGCTTTGCTACACACTTTAGCTTCGAAGAAGAGTCAGAGTCACCAACCACCGTGTCACTGCGCAAAAGTTTTCAATCGACACTGAAAAGAACGTAAGTGCGTTCTAACTCAAAAATATACTATTACTCACCCTGGACTGTCTCGGCATCATTCTAAAAATATTGAAGCTAATGAGAAGATAGCAATGATTAACAGACTTAAAAAAACGATTAGGTGAAGAAATTCTTTTCAGTTGCACATGTTTTTTTTTACCATCACATGACCACAGACAAGAGGGTTCCAGCGAAATGTTGTCGTTTTTTGACAAATTTAACCTGGGATTTCACTTCGATGATTTTGCTACTTAAGAAGCTTCCCCTATACCCACTAATGGGAATGGCGAGTGTCCGATGGGTTCCATCTAATCGCTCGCTGAATTTATTTCCCTGGTTAAAAAGCCCATTTTCTATTGGGGAAAACTGGGGCCCCTTCTGCTAAGCAGTAAACGGTTCAGAGCGATTATATGTGAAAACACATAGGTTCTTGATGTTCTCCTGTCCTCTTCTTCGTTGAGGAATTCTCTTCACCACACAAAAAAATATAGCAAAGATTAGCGCAACGAGGTTCTCCGATGTTGTGGTCTGTGGAGTGAAGTCTTGTTTTCAAGTGTTGAATTTGTGGTAGTTAAAACTTCAGAACATGAAAACGTTGATATGGGAAAACTAAGACGATGACTTAAATTGAAGGATTAAATATTCTATTCTACATTTATTCAGACGCCCATGGCTGAGCGTACTAAGTGCTCCTTTTCGTTTCATCTTAATCAAATTCAAACTTCTATTCGTGATCGCTTTTTATTCAGTGTTTGGCGCTTGGATGTTCATGACATTGGAGGTAACTATTATTCTGTTTAACACGTTCCATTCAAGAATTATTCATTCATGGCCTACGGCAGCCCTACTTTTCTTTGGAAACAGCATACATTTTGGCACAATTCTTTCTCCACAAGGTTACCTCTTCTCAGCGAAGTTTTGCGACTCGAAGTGTCTCCGACAATTTTACGCTTTAGACATCATCAAACACTGTTTTTGTCGTTCGTCGTACTGTTCACCTCTATTGCTCCGTGCAGTTTTTCAATGAGCACTTCACAGAGCGAAACGTCATACATCGCTTGAAGAATTTTCCTGTATTCCTGTATGAGTAGTCCGGTTAGAATCTAGAAACCGGATTTCATTTAATCACGGCACCGCCAATTAATTAGTTTAATGGTAAAAGCCTACACAAGATTGCCACAAAAGTTTGGTGCGGTTAACACTTCGGTCCCATTATCTTTTTTCAGTCAATCGTTCGACTCGAGTGTTCATAAGTATTAACCACTGCGATGTGTAAATTTTCGTAATCACATCGAATCGAATCGAGTAAAACACCGCGCAAAACTACCAAACATATTTAATAGAACCTTGTTGGGAAAGGAGATGGTGCAGTGGTTAGTGATGTCGTTGACGAGAAAGCAAAGGCGCTAGTTCGATCCCCGCCGCAACGTTCCTCAAGCAGCAGCTGAAACAACGCACGAAACATTCGAGGATTATTCTGGACGATGAATGTGAGCAAACGAATCAAATGCAAAATGAGCTGGGATCTGCGCAACAGATGCGATGACGGGTCGTGAAATATAAAAGAAAACAGAATTTAATTGATTAAGGTTTTGTATCCTTAGCGATCCTTTAACCTCGCGATCTGGATGTCCATTGTCGCATTGAGTCGAATCGCTGGCGACAACGAACACCCACAGCGAGACAACGACCAGTTTGGAACCATTGAAACGACCGGTTTGGAGCCATAGATTAAGAGCAACGCGGCTCTGAAGAAAGCGAAGGCGCCGAAACTTTAACCGAGTGAAAGTTTTCATATTAACCTCGATCATCTAAAAAATCATTGAATAAACTTCTCTTTAACTCTAGGAAAACTTAAGAGTCTGCGTTGAGCATACCAAACCTTTGCAACAAAAACTAGCTCAAACTCTGCGAATGTTTATCTACAAATCTACAAGTCATGAGAAATATTTACGGGCTTTCTACAGAGCGTCCTGCAGAGCGCAGTAGTGCAATTCAATGAGTGGCGTTCATTGTTCACTGTAATCATATCAGAACATTGAGCTATAATCATATCATGCTGAATGACTACTGGATTATTTGGACATGGCTTTTGGGAAAATATAGGAGAAGAAAATGCCTTTTAGTTGTCTTTGTAATTCCCTATCCACGTCGAAGGGAAGGAAGGATCCTGTTTCTGTTTCAGCTACATTTATCTAGATTGGGAGGTCAATATGTGAAAAGACAGCTTTGGAGCTGTTTTGAGAAAATTGCTGATGTGGTGAATAAGACAGAGGAAGATATATTGAGCTAGAGCAGGAAGCCAGCTGAACAAATGGTTTATCTTTTCATGAAGGTCCTCATGAAAACGACTGATGCCCTACGAGGTGTTCTTGCATGGAACAGAAGCAAACAAAGGCACTGTTAATGCTCGTTGGAGTCGTTCTGCAATCAAAAAAAGAATAGGCGATAGAGTGAAGTTAGACCCACCTTGTCACGAAAATAGGGGACATGGAACATTTGTCGAGCTTCATTTGCATGTTTGTTCAGTCTTCCTCGACTAGAAAGATTAGGGACTATTCCTAGATTTCTAGCAGTACCATTTTTATGACTTCGTCCTATTCTTTTGCTGACAATTCCACAGATCCGTTCAACATTCACCTTGTGAGGCAGGCAGGATTTTTGCTTTACATCTACATCTTCTTTTCCTCTCCATAGCTTGGAAATCCTAATACAGTAGACTCTCCATTTTTCACAAGGCGTGTATGCATTAACGATGTGAGCACGCTTATTGATCATTTGTACAAATAGGTGCGAAAACGATTCAAATTTAGCATAGTGATAAAAAATAGACAGCGTTCGCTTTCGATTCCAAGTTTATTTCTTGCCTAATTTTAGACGCTCCATATTTTTTTGTTCAGCAATCGCGAGGCTGCTGAACAGCATACATTTACTTCCATAGAAAAACACAATACAATACAACACTGGCTGACGTTTCGGCAGTATCGCCTTCTTCAGAGCCAGGAAGGGTGTGCTGATATACAATCTACTGGGCCAAACGCTTCAATAACACTTACAAAAAGACGAAAAACTCTTTGGTAATTACATGATCAAAAGCTTCTCGAAAAACTAACCGCTTTTTACGCGACTGTGAAAAGATATTCCTGTGAGCTCCTCTTGTTGAGCCAACGCGAAGTAGGTATCAGTTGCTCTTGTTGTCGTTATTCGGTTGCTGACGTTTCGGCAGTATCGCCTTCTTCAGAGCCTGGAAGGGTATACTGATACCAGCAAAATACTTTCGACTTATGAAGGAAGCATTGTCACTAAGACAAAAGGTTGTCTTGGCTAGACAGCAAATCAGCTTTCTCCGCCGCTGTTTTCAACATCGAGTCGTGCCGAAAATTGTATATCAGTATACCCTTCCAGGCTCTGAAGAAGACGATACTGCCGAAACGCCAGCTACTGTTCTATTGCATTGTGTTTTCTGTGGAAGTAAATGTATGCTGTATAACAGCCTCACGATTGCTGAGCAAGAAAACGACGCATTCATATTCCAATGGCGAGGTTAATAGAAAGTCGATTCTGGGAACTCCATATTTTCTTGTGACTTATTTAAAGATAGGCGATTGACCCAATTAGAGCTGAGGGATTATCTAGAAACTAACTGGTTTAAATAGCAGCTTGCTAAAGCTGAAACAGAAACGCTGACGATGACGGATAGGGTTCTGTTTTATAAAAATTAATCGGTGGGATGTAAACAATAGTGGTTAGGGATTCTACAAAACACCTGCTTTGTCGTCCGTTCGAAACACGAAACACATAAAACAGTTGTTTTGGTAAATCAGTATCAGAACTTGTCTGGAAAACCGTCCCTGAAATACATAAAGGTCCATGACTAAATGGAACCTGGTAACGCTCTAGAAAACCTATCCCAGGATTTTAAAGAAAGTCGTTTCGATCAATATTCGACCGGAATTCGTGACAGAGTTGTGCTCAACTAGTAACCGAGCCCATAAATTAATCTGAAGACTTTTATGAATGACAGAAGCAAAATACTGACTTGAGTGAGAAGTGTTGAAATCCCATATTATGCGAGGACGTGTCATACAAGGAATCAAAAAGTTTGAAGTTATGCAGTGTTATATTCCGTATAAAAAAGATGTTTTAAGTATTTATAACTCTTCTAATAACATAAAAGCCTTCACAACGTGTGTCATACTTAAGGTACCAACCGATTTAGCAGCCAAAGAGGAAGCTTATCATGCTCGCCTCATTGCAAGGGATGTAATGATTCTCAAGTAAGTTGACTGGAAACTCTGGACCTTCATGACAGGCTATAAAACAAATTTTACAATTCTATGCTTGATAGAAAGATCAAACAAAGAAAGAAGACTAATATAAGAAAAAAAATAAAATTTTAGGATTGATCCTTAAAAACAACTATTAAATTGGAAATTTTAGTCTACGAGATATTCATCAAAACAACAAAGAGGACAGAGAGGAGAGGTGGAAAGAATCAATTTTGTCATTTGAAAATGACCTAGGACTAGATGAACCCGTTAGAGAAACCGCTTGGACGTTCTGGATGGCGTTCCTCTATGCAGGCACCATATACACAACGATAGGTAGTTATCATGAGTAGTACAAATTGCTTATATTATAATACAGTTGTAACTAGTAAAGGTAACTTAAAAGGTATTTTTAATTAGCATACTTTTAATGCCCATCATAATTTGTCAATGCAAAACGCTTCATTCCTCTCAACAGATTACCGCCTCATCGTGGCTGGGAGGTGTTCCAAGGTGTCAGGCTGCGTTGTACAGCGGTGGGATTCATCCCTCCGGCAGGACCTCCCAACATGAGAAGGCGTTTCCATCAGGGAGTCTAGCTAAGAGTAAACCAATACCAAGATCCACCACCGCTCTAGTATCAAAGTCGCATGGTGGCAAATCTCACTCTGATCCAGAAAGGCCGCGACTACACGTGGTGGTGAAGACTTGGGGCAGATTTTAGCCAGGCTGGCCTCGGGTTTCCAAGAAACAACAATTGGTTAGCCAGCAAATCTCCGAAAAGTGGTGATTATGCTGGTGCCACCACAGCCAGTGAGGACGGACCGCTCAAGTATCAAGTAAGTAAATGCTTCATTTTTTATTGGAACCATATCAATCCATCTCTTCTTTCTAGTATTGAACAGCTCCATTTCCATAAAGTTTAACAGCCAACAAAACTAGACATAAGAAACCAGAAAAAAAAAATGAAAAAAAGAAAGAGAGAGGAAAAAAGTTAGAGGAAAAGAACACTTTGAATCGCAGGTATAAATCAGGTATTTTTTTCAGGAGAAATGATCACTTAGATCCTGAGAATAAAATGTTAACGCGCACTACGCTATTGTTACTAGTATTGTTATTCTTAACTTAAAAATTAGCAAAAAGGCAAAACGGTTGCTCGTTTCTCCATAACTTTTGTCGTTAACGTTAAGGGTATGGTAACATCGCCTGTGCAACGACCGCTGGCAAAGTGGCAACCATTTGCTACTCGATGATCGGTATTCCCATTATGCTGGTGATTCTCAACGACTTAGGCTCACTTTTACTGATTTGGGTGAAATATATAGCAAATAACACTTGTGATCTTCTTCTGTTTTTCGGTAAGTGCTGCAAGTTCAATTACTAGTGGCTAACCTTTAAACTGTTAGTTAAACGTTACATACTTGTTACTTCTTTCTAATCAATCTTAGTCTTAGTAGGCTTTTTAAGCGGTTCGAATGGGTGCAATTGGCCTGAAGGAAAATTCTGACAGACGATTACGGTACATCTTCATCAGCAGGAAGTTAGCAAATGCCGGAATTCTAAGCACAGCATCTGTCTCCACAACCGTTACGGTAGGATCACCTCAAATAACAATGGTGCTCCTTGTACATCTCTTTCTAACTACTTGAAGATAAGAACACGAGCAAGGCGTGATCGGATAAATGGAATAACATCCCCAGTGTCTATGCAATATTTGAACAAAAACGCACTTTATAACTAACAGCTCCCATTCTGCTCTCTGTTAATCAACAGCAGCACTTAGAGTGTTTCTTGTTACTCATATGTAGTTTGACAATGGCTTCAGTTAGAAGCATAGTTCAATGTAATAATATGAAGAAGAATCACTCAGTGAAACCTTTTAGGAGAACGTACGGAAGCAGTCCGGTGCCTATGGGAGTAAACTGTAAAAGCAGTGTACCAAATTACACTATATGACTGATTGATCAAAAATCATTTGAGATCAGTAGCTTGATGAAATTCTAGTTGTCATCCCAACAGAGCCACGCTTTCGACGTTTTTTGCACGTCGGAGCCACTTGCATGAAGTTTTTTGGAGGAAGATTCCAAATTTGCATTGGCCATAAGACCTAACTGTATTTGCGATAATGCCTAGTTTTTGACGACTGTATGATAAGGCGAAGTTCAAATCTCGCCATTTGAGTGTTGAATTGGATCCAATGCGCACTGTTGTTGTCTTTCAACCAAAAGGAGAAGTCAGGAAAAAATCTTTCTTACTATTGAAAGTTTCTAAACAACTTTTTTAGCACAAAACCTGAAGAATCTCCATGACAGCGATGAAGTTATTTGCAATGCTGTAAGAAAGAGACACAGACTCCTGGCGGGACAAAAACAACTCCTCCAGAAACTGTTTTTCGAAGATTATTAAGCATAGTAGCCTTCCTTGTGACATATTCGTACCAAATCTGCAGTGACAAGTTATAAATTGAGTTAAAGAATCATTAAAAAAAAAACTCTGTCGGGAGAAAGAAACTGTCGGAAAGAAAAGAGTACACTGAAGTGGGCGCTCATTGTATCAATAAGGCAGTTTCCAGTCCTTTCTGATGTCTTGCAAAACGGATCAACTATATCTCTTTCTCTTCACTAGAACGCCTTGAAGTGTATCAAATTCTTCCTTTGTACAGAAATCGTGATGAGTGATTGCATTGAACGGAAGCAAACTTCCTCATTGTATCGTTTGTCCTCGTTTTCTTTTTTCCTTTTGTGTTCGTGCCAAATGATGACCTATGAAGCTGATAACTTTAGCAAGAAGAACAAGACGGTAACATTGAAGAGCCATCACCTGATCCACCCATTTTCTCCGCACTGTTTGGTGAGTTATGCTGAATATGAAACTAGAAATAAGCGAGCATTATGGCTGGTAATTGAAGAAAGACTTATCGCCTATTGTACCGTTTATTCATTAGCTTTTAATGTGGCATAGCATGAAAAGTTCAACGTGTTACATTTCACAAAACTTTCTAGCAAAGCTGTTTCTTTGCTAAACTATTTTGGTGATGTTGTTGAAAAGTAAAAATTCAGGAAAAAAAAGTAATAAGGCTAAGAACAAAGACTTAAACTTATTCCGAATCGTTTGTAGTTATATCTCCAAACAGCCAGCAACTTGGTAACAATTTGCGGCGGTCAACGGATCTACATTTCCTATCGTTCCTGTTCATAACATGCCAGCTTTAGTACCATTCCAGAAATACGTAGTGGATATGATGTCATCTTTTTCGCATTAAAAAGAAAACTGTGTTGAACGGACCCGCTTTTGCCCCTTCCGGAACTAACGCGTTCACCACCACACCATGTGGGTCATTTGTTTCTGCTGTCTCTGTCTACCATGCCAATGATCGAACTAGACGAGAGACAGGCGAAACGAAGGACCTGCATGGTGTGATGGTGAACGCGTTAGAACCCGGAAAGGGTAATAGCGCGTTTCAAAAAGAAACCGTGTTGCAGCAACTGTTGCATGGATCATGCTATCAGCAGCAGTGTTCTGCATCTGGGAGGACTGGACGTATTTCACAAGTGTCTACTTCTTCTTCATTTCGTGCAGCACAATAGGTACTCCGGTGGCTTCCCGATGATACGTGGCACAGCTGTAGAGACCAGTTTCATCACGTATGCTGCACATTATACCTTTTTGTTTCTTTAAACGAAACGCCTAGGTTTGGGAGATGTGACGCCAGATCACCCTGAATATATGATCGCCACCTTCGGTGTGGTGGTAGTCGGTCTTTCATTGGTCTCGGTGTGTATCGATGTTGTAAAGGAAAAAATTGAACTCATGTACATGGCGCTGTTGAAGAAACTTTTACAGGTAAATTGACACAGCTTTTTCTTTCCCACTTATTCGTAATACCTAGATCCTATCTCAACTGCTTTTATTATTACAAGCAAGCCGCTTCTATCGCCTGGTCACGATAATTATTAATTAGAGAATTGCAGTATATTTCCGGTTAATTAAATAAGAAACGGAGTAAGTATAGTAGTCCTCTAACATTGCACGGGTTCCGTAGAATAACAGTAGATGTAGTTCTTTCGCATCTCGTCTTAACTCTATGAAGAGAAATTAGATATGTCGTTCTTCTTTATTTAATATCATCACTAATAGGAAGAAAACATCGATCTCTTTCAGGACTATATGGAAGCAGTTAAAAATGGTGATCCCAATGCAGCTGCTGGTATGATGGCCGGTTTTCAGGGAAAAGCGAAATTTCTCCTACCGCTGATAAGGTAATGGAAGACATTTCCTCATAGCTTACGTTATCTTTTCTTTTTCTATTCTAAATACATAATAGTCACACGAACAAGAATTCACTGTGAGCGAGACGAATAGTACCTGCGTTAACCATCACTGGTTTCAATGTCTCTGCAGACCAACTTAGCCCTCAGTTTCTCTGGGGTTAGTCAGTTAGGAAGAACATACCTGAAAAGATAAAACGCTAGCGCCCCTAATTCAGGTCGCATAACTAGATTTCGCTGCTTTGCTCTTACAATAAATACGTAGTTTTAGTGGTATATTATCTTTCCGAAGCATAAGAAGGGCCCTATTTTATGTCTGTCTCTTATAACAGTAATGGTAGGCAAGGGCGACTTTTTACACAGCAAATCCTTTTTCCGGTTTGGTTTCCCTCCTCTTTAGCACATTTGACATGAGCATTCCAGCAAGAAAACGACAACGACATCTGCTGTACTTTCTTCTACTGATTTGAGAAAATCTAGTTGCAGACATTCGCACAACATTCATTTAGTATTATTCATTTAGTAAAGCCCAAGGAACCAGAGTTATGAATCGTTTCAAAGAGGACTGTACAGCTAAGGTGAGTTTCTAAAAACTGTGATTTACATTTCGGACATCTCGGATCAAAGCTGTGGAAATAGTTTGACAACATACTTGCGTCGACGCTTTTCTGAAAAGTTGCCAATGACGTCTGCAGGCGGCGGGCAATCGATTGGGTACAAATGATGCAGCCAAAAAGCGTGCACACAAAGAAACCGACGAAAAGAAAATGAGTTGAAATCAATCCATGTCGTCCAATCTCTTGCCACATGAAATTAAAAAGGTGGACATCGCAGCGAATTTGTTAACTTATTTTTCACACGCTATAACAAAGTCAGAAAATAGTCCATTTGTTATCCTTTGTCATCAAACAGAGGAAATGCAGAGAATCAGAGAAGAGCATAAGGTAAATCAACATATTTTCTCAATTGGCATCTGAATACTGTCCTGTCGGTAGTTCTGCTGTACAAGGATTTTCAATTTCGATCTCACTGATTTTCCAAAATACTTTCATCATACAAAAGCTTGCTTGAAGGTGCCTTTGTTTAGGGCATCAATCCTCCAGCAGTATTGGTTGATCTGGATCCGAACACTGGCGTGCCAGCATTTGCAAACGCCAATAAGGAGGATTTTCATGAATACATTGAACACGTGAGATTTCTAAAAGAAAACATTCCCTATCTTTATTTATTTTCGACTAGCACATATATTTAAACTGCTGCCTGGCATAGTTACAACTGCTACTTCACGATCATCTGTATCACCTGTAGACCTGTTGATCGTCGAGTGACTAGAGCGGGCGCCAGTAAATCTTCCATTTTTCCTTGTCGCGTGCAAGAGTATCCCAGTTGGTCCTGCTCGCTCTAGCGACTCCTCGAGCATCATATCTTTCTTCTAGGATTTTCGCGAAGAACTCTGACCATCGAGTCGGTGATCTTCCTGCAGTGCTTGATTTTTGATCGTTGACGCAGATCGGAGCTTCGGATCCCAACGCTTACTTCTGTGGAACGGGATACTCCTAGCATCGTCCTTTCGACTGCGCGTTTGATAACGCTGAGTGACCTTTCATCCTGCTTACGCAGCGACCAGGTTTCAGACGCATACTTTAGGGTAGGAAGTGTCGTTGAGTCGAAAAGGTGGACACGGAGTCGGGTGTTCTCTGTCCTATTCACTACATCCTCGATACTCTTGAAAGCTCCCCAGCCCGCTTGTTTCCTTTCGACTTCTCCTTCGTCATAGTTTGACTTCGGAGCGTAAACGACGAAGATTGTCAAAGCCGGTATTGATCCACATCTTTTAAATCGTAAACGCCCGATTCAGGTTGTAAGCTGTTCGAATGAGAACGCCGATGCCGACTCCTCTGCTGTGACATGTTCCGAGGAACAGTTCTTCTCCGGTGTCATAGACGGCGTTGAATGGGTAGCGTCGTCTCGTCTCGGCCAGGCTGATGACGACGTACCTTACCCTTCTTGCTTGCATGAACAAGTCTTCTATCGAGGATTCGGATGCAAGTGTACGTGCATTGTAGGTACAGATCGTCACCATAGTTCTTTGAAATCCAGGCAGCTTCCATTGGCCCTGAGACTTTAGCAGCCTCTCCGTGCTCGTCCTATCCAATGCTGCGAAATTGGGAACTCTTTCGTGGTCAGGGGAATGAGGCCTTTTTTTAACTCTGTTTAGCATTTTGATACTCACGTATAGCTTGCTGGGCTCTGAACGTGGTGGTTGGGTATACTCACGGGTAGCTTGCCTCCAAGAGTGGACATGGAGCTTATTTGTTGGAGCCGACTCCTAACCGCCTCCCATATACTTTCCAGTCACTTGATTGAATGCTTTTGGCCAAGTTGACTCGTAGAATACAATTCGCATAAGCAAGAAGGAACCCACACACGCATGCATGAATACGCCTAGCAAATACAGAAAGTATGTGCCAAATCGGTATAGCAAAAGCAGGGAGTCCATCCTCTGGATCCACCTGCGTCTCAGGGAAGCAAAGGTCGCTTGGTTCGCGATTAACTCCCTATCCACCACCTGGGGACGCGCCACGTAGCCTGGCGACTAACCAGCTCAGGATCCCGCATATGCGGGAGATCCATGGGCCACTTTAAGATGTTCCTAACAAATCCTCAAAAATAGCATTACAACTTTAATGAAGCTGAGATATTTACAAAACTCCGGATCACAGGGGTCTGCGGTGGGGAACGAACGCGCTATTGTTTTCCCACCGCAGACACCTGCGGTCCGGAGTTATGCAAATAACTCAGCATCATTAAAGTTATATTTCTCAATATATACCCTGCCCTTAAAAGGAGTAGGCAGTGAATAATAAGTTAAAATTTAGTAGCTTTGCATTTTTTGGATAATTTATTACAAACGAGTTAAGGCTATGGAGAGACGAGCTGAAGAGGCGAGAATAGAAATCACAAAACTCAATCATTTGTTCGAACAAAGCAAGGTGAGATATTTTAAACGAGAAGTAAGATCATTTTTTATATTCACTTTAGGATTCCTATTTATTCGTTGATGAGTGCTCTAAATTACGTTAGATTTGTGCAGGCTACTAATATCTATCAATTCACACATTCGATATGCTTTGTTAAATGGGAACGTTCGTCCACTACGTCATCTTGTCACCTGTGTCGGTCATAGAATGTTTCCATGGGCGCCACTAAAGTCTCCATTAACCACAGTCGTGTGTCACATTCACGCCTTTGTTTCTGTTCATCCGATAAATGCAATCGATGTCATTTTCCTTTCTCCGTTTTAATAATGCTAGTAAGTGAATTGTGGTCTTATTGATTCATTTTGATGAGCTGATCATTTGACAGCTGATGAAAGCTAGTCGTTGGCGACTTATGCAGTTCTGTATTCGATTCATTTCATTTAGAAGTTCACGCACTTGACAGAGTCTCTAGTCCCTAAGCGTTGATGCCAGGCTGACTTCGGGACTCCAGAGAACCATAATGGCTTAACCAGCAAATCTTCGAAAAATGGAGATTATACTGGGGCCCACACAACCAGTGAGGACGGGCCATTGAAGTGCCAAGTGTTCAAATATTATATAATAACATTATATTTGACAAGGCGCAAAAGATAATTCGTTGCTCGTAAGGAGCTCGGAAATTACATTAACAAGTATGTAATTCTGAGATATTTGCAAAACTCCAGACCGCAGGTGTATACGGTGGGGAACGAACACGCGCTGTTGTTCTTACCGGGTTAAACCCATATAACCAAGCCTCAGCTTAACTGGGTTCAATGCCGATTTGGGCTCCCCAGATCAATCCCGTTGACGGATGATTGGTGATGGCAAAAGATCAATAGAACTAGCTGAGAGACAGGCAAAACGAAGGACCCGGATGCTGTGGTGGTGAAGCGCGCTGCTCCCCAGTGAGGAGAACAGCGCGTGTTCGTTCCCCACCGTATACACCTGCGGTCTGGAGTTTTGCAAATATCTCAGCATTACATACTTGTTAATGTAACTTCCGAGCTCTTTACGAGCAACGAATTATCTTTTGCGCCTTGTTAAATATAATGTTATTATATAATATTTGAACACTTGGCACTTGAATGGCCCGTCCTCACTGGTTGTGTGGGCCCCAGTATAATCTCCATTTTTCGAAGATTTGCTGGTTAAGCCATTATGGTTCTCTGGAGTCCCGAAGTCAGCCTGGCCAAAGTCTGCTCCAGGTCTTCACCACCACGGGCAGTCGCAGCCCTTGTGGATCAGAGAGAGATTTACCACCATCTGACTTTGATACCAGGACGGTCGTAGATCCTGGTATTGGTTCAGTCTTAGCTAGGTTTCCTGATGAAAACGCCGGACTCCTTCTCAGCCTGGGACTTCCTGCCAGTGGATGAACCCCCGCTGTACATCGCAGTCGGACACCCAGGAACACCTCCCAACCAAGATGAGGCGGTAAACCGTTGGGAGGATTATATAATATTATAAATATTAAATGTAATAAATATAGTAAGATAACTAGCTGTTGCACTTCTAGCTATTTTTATTTCGCTTGTTTATAAAGCTCTGTAACCATACTTATTCCTAGTAATTATAAGTTTTGGGGGCGGGTAGCCAAGTAGTAGGAGCCCTGATCATCACAAGGTCCGTGCTGGTTCTAACCAGCGCTGAACTGACCAACCTTTTCATACCCACGGAGTGGGGAGCTTCGTACCGGATCTGTCTGGAAGAAGTTAATTCTCTAAAATCCAAGTGAGAACCCTCTAGCTTAGGTATCTCAGGTCTCCAGGCAGAAACAACCCGACCAGAATTCAACAACATTCATTATGAAGAGGAAATCCTCAAGAAGCAATGTAAGCCACATGTAAAGCGTTGAAAAACCTACTTGGGTGATTGATGCGAGGAAACGAATCTAATGCGAGTAGTGCTGGGATTCAGACATCAGATGTGAAAGATGGGTCGTAAAAAAAATTTGAGTTTTCATGACTGCGTATCACGACCGGCTTCTGCGACCACTCGAGTTCTCAGTGTAGTACGTGATTTAAAGCTCCCAGTCCTTCAGACGTCTTATCAAGTATACATATTTGGGTAGTTCGACGGTCCGTCTTCACGACCTGTGCGGACCCCAGCACATATACCATTCGTTCCTTTCTCTCGCAATCGTAGTACATGGTGGTGGTCTTGTTCGAGCATGGCAGCGCTTGCGAGTCTCATGCCGTGATTTGTAAAACAAGTGCAGCTGCGGGTACAGCTGATTAACTGTGTTTACTAACACGTCCGCCCAACGTATCCAAGAGGACGTTTGCATTCTCGTGGAGTCCACTCTAAAGTTCTTTTCGTCCATCTGTCGTCTGTTTTTCCCACTATGTGACCGGCCCATCTATGTCTTGCTATCGATGTGTGCTCTCCTGGGTCTAGAAAATGAGACAGATTTCGAAGATTAAAGCTTCGTATTCCGGCTAGGTATTGAGAAGGCCGATTATATTTCAGAAGACATCTCTCAAGCGCTCTGTAAGTAGTGCAAAGTATTCTTGACGTGGTTGAAGTATCAGCCCTGGTCTCTGCAATGGAGGGCTGGGAGGACCGTGGAATCGAAAAGGTGAGCGCGGATTTTCGGGTCCTTCATTAGGTCGGTGGCTTCCTTGAGATGCCCGAATGCGGCCCAAGCTGCTCTCGTTCTTCTGCTTAGTTCCTCCTTCATGTAGCTTTCCATGTTCATTGATCGCTCAAGGCACACGTACGAGATGGTCTTTGCAGTCAGAAAGCCATCCATTTTCAAGTATTGTTTCACAATATCGCAAAAGTCCATTAGAAGTTATTTGTTTTTCAAAGAATTGCTGTTCATAATCAAGCAGTTGCTTCCGAGTACACTAACTCTGTTGATTGCCTAACATCACGGTCTCCAATGAACATTTATGTTCCAGTGACGTGAACAAAATAATGGAAGTTTTTGATGCTAAGGCCGCTGTTGTTATCGCCTTAATCATCACCGTATCCGTTTTACTTTCGGCAACGTGTTTTAGCCGTTAACTTTAACAGCAACTCCATACTCGTTTCTCTCGATGTTGTTTTATCGGAAAATTCTTCTACCCTCAAGGGAATGCAACCTTTTATTTTTACTATTTTTTGATTGCTCATTTGTATATTGTCGGAATTTTCTAGAAAGCTAGATACGGCTACGGTAAACCCACTGAGTTTAGTCGGATGAGGCTTTGGAACGCTCGGCACGCTTTTCCCATGCATTTGATTCCAAACTTTTGCCTAATCCATGTGGGATCTGCATACAGATAAACAAGTAGGACCACACACGAATAAGCATGGACTTGGTTATGCGTGTCAAGAAACTACAAGTCAATTCAGGGAGACAAAAATTAATGTCCATCTTACAAAAAATCCGACTGTCACGTAGGCATTCCTTATATTAGGGAGATCTGTTGCCGTTTGTTATAATTATCTAGCAACTTTGGCTTTATGTAAGAAGAAGAAAATATGCATTGTTTTTCAAACATGCTGTTTTCTACGCCAAACAGTCGAAGATAAGGTGGGCCGGCCACGTAATGCGTATGAATGACAACCGATAGACAGGAGTCGTTAGTGACTGGATTCCTCGGGATGTCAAATGCACTGCAGGATGACCACCGACCCGATGGTCAAAGTTCTTCGCGAAAAGCCTAGAAGAAAGATATGATGCTCGACGAGTCCCTAGAGCGAGCAGAACCCGCCGAGCTACTCTTGCACGCGACAGGGAAAAATTGAAGATTTACTGGTGCCCGCTCGAGTCACTCGTCGATCAACGGGACTACAGGTGATACAGGTGACAGGTACAGGTGAGCACGAGCATAGCTGAGCAGGAAAATCAAACAGCCACGAATGAGACAGTGGAAATCGACATACAAACTACGGGAGTGTTTAACACCGAAGATTCCTGTTGCCAGGGAAAGTTTACGCTCCTTCAATTTAGCTCCTTTCCGTTCCCATTGGCAAAAGTCGTATCACTCTAAGATTTCTTTTACACTGAGCTTCTCATAAACCGAAGTTTTTCCTTTCAGACCGAAGGCCTTCAGCCGAATCTGAAAGCCATTTCATGCGCTGTACAGGTGAGCACGAGCATAACTGACCGAGAGAATCAGACAACCATGATCGAGACTGCAGAAGTTGACATGCAAACTATGGGAGTGTTCAACTTCAACACTGAAGATTCCTATTGCCAGGCAAGGTTTACGCCCTGCAATTTAGATCCTTTCCGTTTCCATTGGCAGAAGTGGTATCCCTCTAAGATTTCTTTTACACTGAGCTTCTCATAAGCGAAGTTTCTCCTTTCAGACTGAAGGTCTTCAGCCGATTCTGCAAACAATTTCCTCCGCTGTACAAGTGAGCACGGGCATAAATGACCAAGAAAATCAGACAACCACGACTGATACTGCGGAAACTGACGTACAAACTGTAGGAGTTCGAAGCTTAAAACAGTTCATGTCTCGATACAAAAACAATGCTCTCCAGTAATTTGTGTTTTGCGAAGCATTTTGAATGATTAATCTTCGCTTTTCCGATACGTGATTTTGGCCAATAATTTCACCAGTGATGTAGTTTTTCTAAAGCGGTGTTTAGGATCACAAAATTTAACATATTCACGATGAATTGATCTCAATGCATATGTGGGTGAGCATTTTCAACTATATGCGCAGGTGTTAGCACAATACTTCTACAGAAACTTACAAAGAGAATTATTAAACAAACCTTCCAACCACTCACCGGCTCTATAAACGGTTTACCATTGTAGACTATCTTCTAGAAAGTTAAATGGATGTCTGACGTTTTTCACTATGACTTGTAGTCATTCATACTACCTGACGTACATTATTTCCAGACACCCATTCGCAGTCAAGACGCTTCAACCCAGTGCGAGGTGCTGAAAATCGAGTGCGCCGCCGAAGTTCTTTCTTTTCTCTAAATTCATCTATGCATACTAGATTTCAAAACAATGAAAAACTATATTAGAACACTTTGCGAAACCAACTTTCTTCTTCAAGAAGCAATTCATGTTGAAAATTTATAATCGAGCACCGAATTGCTCGGAACATTAGTTGATTTTTTGTTTGAATCGGGAATCGATGCTTTTAGCACAACACTTTTGAGTGATTTAGAGACAAGAGAGCAAACTATTGCTCTTGGGAATTTCGGGCATTTTATTTCGCTAAAGTATCCTCACTTAAAGTTGTAAGCTAAAGTGTTAGGGATAGACAACAGTAATTGCTCAGTGCGAGTAGGTGTGATATTTGGATCAATTTGAAGTGAAGCCAGAAACAACGAAATAAGTTTCGCACTTTATAGTTTATATTTGCTCTCCTTTATCCCAACTTTCATTGCTGAAGATGGCTGTTTTTTCACTTACTAGGAATATGATGCATGATGTTTCAGAGTGCAGTCAAAAGCCGTTCAACCCGATGTCTCACTCGTACGTTTCATTGAGGATTCCGAAACAGACTTCCTTCACAGTAGCGCTTTTACAACAGGAATCGGTGATATCATCGTAGAAGATGTGGGAAAGGAAGCTGAATCAATAAGCAAGGCAGAACCCACACAACACGTCCGATTTATGAAAAGTACAGGTGAACAGGTGAGTTCCTCTTTCATATTACAGGATTAAGCACAATTTGTTTTGAGTTCTTTATTGCACTCGTCCTCGTTCAAAAACGTATCATATACTTGTTTATTCTACCATGTTTTTTGTTTATTCCGTTTTTCATTTAGCCAGGTCAAACTGAAGAGTTGAAAAGGATTGCTACGTCTGAGGTGAGTCGTTTTGCCGTGAAACTCGAAGGTTGTTCTGATCCAAGAGCTTTCAGTTGTTGATTGATACACGTCATTTGCATTGTTTACTTGCTCATCACTATTAAACCCTTAAAAACTTTTTCTTCGGTAAAGGCAATGCCTAATCTGGTTTAATAAATAAAGAAATAAATATCTTCGAACAGGAATACTTAGGCAGCGACACAAGCGGATGCTGTGACAACACGAAAGCGGCAGAGTCAAACAAGGCTTTCGTGGTAAATCGTTCGATTATATCATATTTCCAAATGATTTGATGTCGAATGTATGTGGAGAAACTTTTCAGTGCTGACATTCGAGAACTCACTGCCATGAAAGAAATGAAGCAGAAGTCCAGATCCGTGGCTTTGTCCAACCAGCTGCATTCTGTCCACTCATCCGTTCAATCAACTACCTCTGACGGTGGCACTTTCCTTCCTACCCCTTAATGTTTGGCGTTATTAACTGTTCCGTCTGGTATCTACAGATATGAAGTAAATGACGCCGTCACATTTCAAAATACGTCGAATTTTTCCCCCTAAGGAAGAAAATTTTGCAGAAGTTTTTCGAATACTGTAAGTTTAGGTCTCACATCGTCTTTAAAAAAGACGTCTCAAACATTTTTCTGTGAAGGATTTCCGTTTCTTTAAGTCTTCCATTCGCTAATCTCTAAGATGAGACCCGACCATTATTTACTGCTGTCTCTAGAGGTCATAAACCTTTCATCTAAATGATTTAAATTTTCTGATTTTTTAGGTGGTCCCCAGGCTCTGACGCAGCGTGTGACGATGCCCAACGCTGAAGCCGACATTGTAGACGAACCAGAACGCATTTCAGAGGTTATCCATATATATTATGCACATGCAGATACATCAATATAATTGAGTAGTTCCAAATTTCTGAAGAGTAAACAGGAACCAAAGGCCGGAAAAATACAAAAATTGGTGGAAATCCTTGTACGGAATTTGTAACCTATGCAAGACATCAGACTATTAAGGTTAACGTCACTTTGACATTCGTAAAAAAGCCCGTGGACGAGCATGGAGTAGTCATCAACGATTTGGACGAACAGAGTCAAGAAAAGTTGGAAGAAGATGATGTGTTTCTAAATGACAGTGACCTAGATGATATAGAAGAATTCCTCGTGGAAGAAAGCACACAAACTTTTTCACACGGAGAGAACAGCGAGTTTGAAGTCAGAAAATTTTCGTTTTGTTTTTCTTCCTTTTTCCTTTTTTTTTGAGACATTTCAGCACCTAAGCTCATATTGCTCTTTTCGTATATTGCCCTCAGTCGTGAAATACTCACCAATAAGCTTACCCTCTTCAAGTTGTCCAAAATGATTTCTTCATCGATAAAGCACTATAGCTTACAACACTGCTTCACTGTTATTCAAACTGTAGCCAGACCTCTGCTTACTGCTTCTGCGAATTTGCAAGAGGGAAAATAAGATGATGGTATCCATCAATACCTCGTAATAACCCAGAAAACCATAATTTGTCAGGTGATGATAATCATTGGTTAATATTCCTAGTTATAGTTTGTTATCCGTTTATTATCATGTTGCCTCGGCCAAGAACAACACCCTTTATACTTGCCAGAGTAATGACTGCGTCTTCCCAGACCTCAACGACATCTATAAACGGTACTATAAATAATAACTTCCAGGGGCAAAATGAGGACCAGTGGCCTACAGTGAAAGTAAGAGCACTTACAATCAGTTCAGAAACCCAAACAACAGATATTTACCTGTATAGCCTGGTGAGGAGTTACATCTTAATGTTCTATCTCACATATACTTCGTATGGAAACTACTACACCAATGGTATCTACACAAGGATATAAACACTAATTTCATTAAGGAATCTTTGGTCGAATTGGACAGAGTCGAGGAAAGCATTTATGGGAAAAATCATCGAGAGTTTGCATACGCTGAAATTTTGCGTGAGACCGGAACCCAGACTGGCGAACTGTTAATGTTCACTAAGGATGTTCAGGCATATTATTTCTAAATTTTTTTAGTAAAACTCGTTCCCATCTAATTCATCCGGGTTATAAAACTTACGGATTGTAACATCTCTAGCACAATATGTTAGCCTAACTATTAGAGACAGCGTTGTTACTCATTCATTACTACTTCTCTACCACAATGTTTCTTCGGTACTTCCTCTTGAAAGCGTTCTAACGATGACGATTTTAGACAGTCACTCACCTTATGATGGTAGAAAGTATTGAGACGCAAACGGATCATTTGGTAAGCTCTTATTATTCATATTTTAGTGGTACAACCTTGAACTTGCTTCTCTTCGCGGCTGGCGTTTTTCTGTAATCTAATTCTTTCATGAAATCCCATTCAGTCATTCCTTAAGGTAATCCAAATTACAGGTACTCCATTTCCATTCAAAAATTCTGCTGATGTTATCATCGATTTTTATGGATTGGTTGAAATCATGCTTTCACCTTCTTAATTATATTTTCTTTAATTAGCACGCTAACATAAAGTTAGTAAAAAAAATATTTATTCGGATGTCCCACGTCTTCATCTTCTTCAGAACAGGGTTCACTCGAGTCCGCAAGTGATCGTCTTAAGCACGTGTGTGTTCGTTATGACACCGAGTCGAATCCAACAGAGTGGAGCACCGACCGAAAGAAACGGCCTCCCAATCGGCAGCGCCTTTTTATGCAGAACGGTTGTCCAATATAATCTGCTGATCTGCTTTTCTAGTGGGAATGTATTTTGAGACTTTTAAAGAATATTACAGAATTTCTCTTCGAAATACCGGCTAACCCACCCAATGGTTTACCACCTCATTGTGGCGGAAAGGTGTTCCTGGGTGTCGGGCTGCGATGTACAGCAGGAGATTCATCCCTCCTAATAGGGTCTCCCAAGCTGGAAAGGAGTTCGACGTTTTTATCAGGAAGGCTAAGAGTAAAACAGTACAAGGATCCACCACCACCGTACTGGTATCAAAGTCGCATGGTGGCAAATCTACCTCTGATCCACAAGGGCTGCGACTGCATGTGATGGTGAAGACCTGGAACTGGCCAGGCTGGCCTCAGGATTCCAAAGAACCACAATGGCTGAGCCAGCAAATCTCCGAAAAGTGGAGATTGTGCTGTGGTCCGCACAACCATTGACGACGGGCCATTCAATTAGGTATCAAGTAAGTAATATCGGCTAACAACAAACATATGCCACGGATTGGCAGAACTGAAAAAATCTCCACACTTTTGTCGCTCGCAGACTTCGTCGGAGCCAATTGGCACGGCTACTACAGTGATCCATTAAAACTTTATCCAACAATTGATCTCCCGCTATAGTCTATATTGCGCTGTGCCTGCAGGATCTTCGTGTCAAGAGACTAACCATGTACAAAACAGCAAACTCAGTTGAACATCTCTAGGAACCTTGAATCAGCGACGTCAGGCTTATCGGATGCCGTGTTCGCAAGTTTTCTATGATTGTAGAGTGTGGCTGATCAATATGTTTATGATAACTATGAGGAATACAGTTATTTGTTGTGAAAGATATTGAATTTAATCGAAATGTCAGTAACTGAGATAAGAAGAACACTCTGATCGGATGAAATCCCGTTTCTTTTAAAGACTGTCACGTTGAAAATGTATGCATGGAAAGGTTGAAAGGGATAAAACTCTCGGTGTTGATCAATCCCTGACGATTAGTCCATGCATTCGACTTCGTTAAGCATCGTTAGCGGTGAATGAATGCTTACCTCGCCTACATCATGACTCCAGGTGGCTTGCTTATGTATTGAGTTCGTGCTGCTATCCTCCCAGACAACTATGGTAGCAATCTGTTAACTCCAGAGGGATGGAAGGCTTGGTGAACCCGGAGCACAGGATTAAGCCCATGTTTATTACAAGGTGGCTCTAACCACTGCACTACACACACACTTATGCATGGAAACACGTGAAGAAATAAAATACGGAGTAATTAAGAAACAAAGAAAAATATAATAATATGGGTACAAGTCGCTAGTGGAGACTAACTACACTTGTATTATTTACCTTCTTATCAAGGGCGCGTGTGGCGCAGTGATTGGAGGCGCCACTGCGACAGACACGTGGAATCGATCCCAGCGCAAATGGCCCACCAAGCCCCCTATCTCTCCGGAGTCGGCAAATTGGTACCAGACTTATCTGGGAGGATAGCAGAACTGGCTCGATACATCGATAGGCCATCGTGAGTCATTGTAAAGGCCAGATATGCATTCAATCACCTCCAGCGATACTTAATGATGTCGAATGCATGGCGCATCACTCAGGGATTGATAAACGCCGAGAGCTTTATCCTTTATCTTTTTACGTTTTTTTCAAGGATTGCGGCTCGTTTTCCAAAAAAATGGAAGCCTTATGTATTTTCCTATCAGTGTACAACTTGACGAGTAAACCTTAACGAATGAATTGAAAAAAATTAAGTGCAAACTAATACCATTTTTCAATCGGACTGCTCACATCTATACTGAAAGTGGTGGTAACCCGGCGTCAAAGTGTGGATGAAATCATTCATGAACCCTTCAGAAATATAGGTGGTAGGTTGTGATCATTATTTTTTAGCCTTCTTGTACATCAAAACCAGCAATCAGAACGAATTCAGTCCAGTCTGATGTAAGCATGTTTTCTGTGAGACAAGAGGTATGACTCAGACTCGTCATTGACATGAATTCTTACAACTTGAGCAAGTAATAACACTACAAATGCCAGAGGCGGGTCCTCATTTTTTATTTTTGTAGAATATTTGGCAGAAAAGCAGGCCACCAATCAAAAAAGGTTCTAAGAGTTTAAGAAGTTTTGGCATTTCTGTTAATGTTCACTTTTGGAGTCAAGTAAAGTGAAAGAGTTCAGAAGTTGGGAGCTGGTAGCAGCGGTGTTCACGTAGTTGGAACTATGCGAATCAACATTATTTAACTAAATGACTGAAAATATAACAAATAAAGACACTTGTTTTAAAGTTCGACTCTATTTATTATTCGTATGAAATGCTGAGATATTTGCAAAACTCCGGACCGCAGGTGTATGCAGTGGGGAACGAACACGCTCTGTTGTCCTTACCAGGGAGCAGCGCACTTCACCACCACACCATCCGGGTCCTTCGTCTTGCCTGTCTCTCAGTTAGTTCTATCGATCTTTTTGCCATCAGCAATCACCCGTCAACGGGATTGATCTGGTGAGCCCAAATCGGCATTGAACCCAGTTAAGCTCTATTTATTATGTTTTTGCCCAGTAACTAATTTATGGGTAATTGATGAAACTAAGTGATCAATGACTTTTTAAAATAGTTAGCAGCCTGGAATACAACTTGTTGCCAATTTTGGCCGAGGACTTATTGAATCAAAGCACTATTGATATCAACGACATAATCTATGTTACATCGACGTCAAGAACACCATGTTGTTAGGTAGAATACTGACTTTTCCTTCTGAAAGGCAACAGTTGGGACTTAAATTAGTTGACAGAACAATTTTTGAGGTTATTCTACTTGTCCAACTTCTTGTCATGCTAGTAAGGGGGAGGGGGTAGGGCCTAAGTAGGACGTTAGTGTTCTAGAATGAGATCGGCACATCTGCTTGTAACGCATGATTGTTTGACTTTATCGATAACCTATTTTTATTTGATTCTTCATTCGTGTCCACACCCTTTGGAAGTTTCATAGAATGTTCCAGAGCACACTCAAACATGACATATTTCAAGAAAGAAGTTACGCACAATACGAACGTTTATCTTAATAAAAATGGTATGGGCTTATGTTACAAGCTAGCAAAACAGAGAACTTGAAGGAAATAATGAAATGGAAGTCGTGTATAACTCCACATAATAATCGCGTTGTTCGTTTAAACACTATTTCTGAAAGACAAATTACACCTATATTTTCAGGACTTATCAGAGCTGGAACTTCAGCATAACGTCCGATTTAACGTCGACAACGAAACATCGATGGAGAAGAAGTGCTACAAAACTTTTGCTACGCAGGTACTGGACGTCCCATTTCACCAGTTCTATACAGGAATTTAAGAACGACGATCCTGAAACCAAATCGATTCAAATTCAGTGTTCACAAGCAGTCAGGGATTCTCAGACGCAATATGTCGCCATCTGGACGACCGATGAATCGGCACAGACTGAAACCTGCATGAAGGACAGCAAAAATCAGGTAGAGAACCAAGTATTCGTCCGAGAAGTTCGCATTATTTTTTAACGTTCTTTGAAAAAATAAACAAACATTTCTGACATCAATTATCCCAATACTTCGTTCTTATCGCTTGAACCTCATTTTAAACAAAGTCTAAAAATGCTGCACGGAGCTAGCTTGTGGAAGCTCCTACATGTCACCCTCCAATTTTCTTTAATCACGTACTTTTCTAGTGTAAGGTATCCAGTGGGGCCGCCATATTCGTGATTATTATTCGTCACATTGAGAGTCATATATAAGTCATATACAAAATTGGTTGATTGAAAAATAAACCAGTAAATTTTTCGCAATTCTTTCGGTAAGAGACGAGTTTTATACCGTTGAACTAATCTGTGAGCACATCGTTGCTTTACACATCGCAGCAGTTTCTGCTTTATGCCTTTAAATAGGAGAGGGTGTCTGGCGAAGTGATTGGAGGCGCCACTGTGACACACACGTGGAATCGATCCCCGCGCCCATGGTCAACCAAGCCCTCCATACCTCCGGGGTCGGCAAATTGGTACCAGACTAGTCTGGGAGGATAGCAGCACTGACTCGATTCATCGGTAGGCCACTGCGAGTCATTGTAAAGGCCAGATATGCATTGAATCACCTCCAAAGATACTTAATGAAGTCGAATGCATGGCGCATCCCTCAGGGATTGATCAACGCCGAAAGCTTTATCCTTTTTTAAGCCTTTAAATTATTAGGGCAAATGGTCAGAATTTTACAAAAAGTCATTCCAAAATAGCAATTGAATAGCTTCAATTGACAAATATCTCCCTCATTTTTGTCAAATTCTATATCAATTGTTTAGTAGTACGACAATAAAGAATCGATTGACACTAAGTGAACGTGGTGGCATCCTTAATTTTTACCCGTTGCTTACTCTTTCTTCCCCAAAAGTTCAGTTCTTTTGTCCAGAAGTGGAATACTACCAACAAATTTTGCCTGCTCTCTAATGAAAATTACTGGCTGCAGTTGACTACCCAAACAATCTAGTAGTTTTCTCAAAAGCTACCAAGTTTTAACCTTGCCATGAATAATCAATGAACATTTTTTTTAGATCGTTTAACTTACACGCGGTTCATAGGTATATGATTCTTGTCCACAGTCGTTAGTGTTCGCCATGAAGTACACTTTCAAGCTGTGCTCCAATCCCTAACATTCGGCTCGATTCGACTGGAAAAACCAACTTCTCGAGGACAAACAACTACGAATAATTTTGTGATTCAGATCAGTCCTACTGTGAAGAAAACGAAACGCCGAAACACTACCAAAATAAAAATTTACGCCAATCACGTGTAAACTGAATGGTCTAAAAAAGTTCCCAGAGTCACCCAAACGATGCGAAAATCCCAAAACATTTAATCCCATAGTTAGTCTGTATTTTCCAATTGAATGAGCCTGAATTCAATATTCAATTCAATCTTTAGATAAACCAATATAGCATGCGTAATATTATGACAGGAATGCGAAGCCACGATGAAGACACAAAGTGCGTCTTAGCAGGTGAAACGCTTTTTGAAGGACAGCATTGTACACGCAGTTATCACAAATTCGGACTCAGACATTGAGACTGATACTTTTGAAGTTCAGGCGACATGTCAGAGCGATATCTGTGGAAAGACTTTGACCGATTTCCCATAATTTTACAGCTTCACGCCTCACAGAAAATCTACCCATGATGACGATTCTTTTACTAAAAAAGAAGTTGACTTATTTGGAGCACAGATATTGGAGCAGAATGTCGAAAAAAGGTTGGAAAACACTGTAAGGCAAGGGTAAAAATGGGCGAGAAGAAAGTGCAAACGGTTTGCTAGTAGATTAGAATGGAATAGAGTAGAATCGCATGGGATTGCTAGTAGAGAAATGGATGGCGACAGTTGGACTAAGGTAATTCTGCACTGCTACTAATTTTAGTTCTCCTGTTCTCCCTTCCTACCCACAACCTTTGCTAACATTTTTTAGTATTCTTACTTTTGCATATACCTTTTCGTTTTCACGAAAATAACTAGAATTCGTTCCTTTATTTTAGGCTTACGAAGCAGAATTTGAAAGCGAAAGAAAGCGTCGATTCACAGACATTGGGGTTCAGACCGGAGTTTTGGCATGGGTCCAGCATATGTATATTAAAGAAGGCATCGAAACGATGGATCAGGTAAACTATGTACCAAAACAAATGCATAAATATGAACTGAAGAAAAGAAAGAAAGAAAGAAGAGACTTTCTAGAGATCGGCTGATACACTACGAAATGTTCGGTACACTGATCCTGGAGATATTGAACCAAAAACCTGCGAAAGGTGGTTGCTAATTGAAACTTCGTTCATTCTCGAGATTTAGCTTAATCACTTAGCAGGTTATTTGTGAAAAGAGCTTTTTCGATTATTTCGAAAGTTTTGGGCGTAAATTTTATCTTGAGAATGAGTCATTTCTGTAGCTGCTCTCTAATAATTTCTAAAATTCTAAAGATTAAGACCGTGAATCCAAGAAGAGAACAAGAGGTAGAGGATAGCACTTCTCACTGATTTCAGTCTTAGGCTTCTTACCAAGACCTTAGAATAGCTGATATAAGAAGAATCTTTCCAGAACGGGTATACATATAGCACGTCCAAGCTCAAGCGTTTCAGCAGTTGAGTTTAAAGGCTCTTCTTCACTACAGCCTATAAGAAAGTCCAGGTTTGTCACTGCCGTTTTCAGAACATTATGGAGTCACAGACTGGATCACACTTTTTCGTTTCATGTCAAACTCAACATATTAAATTCGTTTATTCATATGTCGATATTTTTTCACCACTCTTAAAACAATTTGTATCAGATCTCCATCGTTGAAAAAATCACCGCTGACATCAGATGTTCCCAGAACGGTAGGCAAAGTTTAAAGGTCTCTCTGATAAAGTACATCTTTGGTATCTGGAGTGCAGTTTTGTAAACTAAAATAACTACAAGCACTAGTTCTTCTAAATGAACGGAGTCGGTTATGTGTGCGATATTTGCAGGTGTCGAATCTTCGTGCTCACTTTGAAGGAACAAAAGTTAGCCTTCCTGGCGATCGAGAACGAGCCCGTTCATCGTCTAGTGAACGATAGATGAAATTGTTAAATTTCATATTATTGAACATTTTGGTTTTCTCGGCGGTATCATAGTATGTATACATGCTGATTGAAAGTAATGTCTATTCATAAAAATTTTTGGCACTGACAAATGAGCGTAATATGCACAGCTCTGCTTCATTTGCAAATCTACTCACACTAGACGTGGATTTAGCGTTTACAACGAGGTATTAAACTGCATTTTAACCTAAATAAGGATTACCCAAGAGGGTTCTTCTGGACCGTTCTCATTTCGTCAGTATGACTTGACTGAGAACACGCGTTGGGGTGTCGATGAGGTTCGATAGCCACAGAAGTTGGAACGCAAAGATAAAGCTGTTCATTCGTCATTCTTTATTGTGATATTTTGTCATGCTGCTTTGCTCCGATCTTTATTCGTGAGTTGCGTCCGTTTCTCGCAGATCTTCGTTGACTTCTAGTGCCTAGGAATGAAGATTCCGAACAGGGCGAATCTTACACACGAGAAAATCAGCCTGCTTATGAACTTCTTCTTCGGTTTCACATCTATTTTCTCACAACACCGATTTATCTCACTATTTCTTCAGCATAAAGGCGATAAAGTGCTGATGACGACATTGTTTGCTCCTGCATGTATCCACATTTTGAAATGAATTTTACAAATTCCAAATTAACCTGTCAGAAAATGGCTACATTACGAAGTGGTACCGAAAGCCAAGTAGTAAAAACATCTTGGTTAATTACTTCTCCTCTCACCCTTCTCACACGAAAAGCGCGCTTGTGAGAAACATGTTTCGAACAGCAACCAACGTGTGCACGGGAAGAGAGCAGGGAGAGGAGACCCGGAACTTGGCGCGGAAAATAGCCATTTCTAATGGCTACGAAACTTTAGCTCAGGATAGGTCTACACCTATCGGAGATCGTAGGCCTCCAAACGACAACTCTAGCGATAGAAGGGTGCCGTTTATCCTGCCCTTCATCTCAAATGGTGTAAGTGCAGCTATAAAACGCTGTTGAGAAGGGCGGGTCTAGAGAATTCGGTAACAATAATTGAAATTCCACCGAGTAATCTTAGGCGCCAGCTAGTTCGTAACCGCCTATATGACTAGTCCCACACGTAACATCACGGTGAGTGGCCTTTCTGTTCAATGTGGCGTCTATTTGAAAGTTTGACCTTCATTAATAGTTTAACCTTTTCTTTTTTTCCACTGAATGATAAAAATATTCTAATATAAAATACGTCCAGGCTCTGAAGAAGGCGAAGTAGCCGAAACGTTAGTCATCGATCAATAACATCAAAAACAACGACAACAACAACGAAGATCTGTACCAATTTCGCGTCAGCTTAAGAAGATTAGTTTATAAGATCATATAAATAAATATATCAACTATCTATGCCGAGGTTTATAGAAAGTCGGTCTTTCGATCTATCAAAATTGCATAATTTGCCCTACTGGTAGAAACAGTGATTGCATGAGCTCGGGTACAGTTTATCTGATCTCCTGTAAGGCGTGCGGAGACGAATACATTGGCGAAACGGGTAGATCACTCTGTGTCCGCATAAAAGAACATCTAGTCGGTAAACGTAAACCAAATACCCCACTAGGTGCGCATAAGACCCAGAGACATGACGGGGAGGACTTTGAAGTTCGTGTCACGATCCTCGCACAGGAATCGAGAACACAAGCGCGCAAAACTCTCGAGGCGTTCTGGATTAATTCCAGAAAGCCGAAAATGAACCGCAGGGAAGAATGCCTCATTATCACGCGTGATATGGAGCAGTGTATAAGCCTGTTATTCTGATGGGATGGGTGCATTACGCCTCTATGCGAATTTTGCACAGTTGATCTCTAAGCGACATAGTCAGTGGAAGACTCATAGAAAGCGGTGAGTGTGCAAAGCTGTGTTCAATGGGATTGAAATCTTAGTTTTACGTTTTCTTTGTTTGGTTATGGAGGTGTTTGGCCGAATAGATTGCTGTCAACTTGACCTTTCCAGGCTCTAAGGAAGGCGAAATCCGCCGAAACGTCAGCTTATTCGTGAATAAGGAATAAAAATAACACCTCGCATTTGCTCGACAAGAATACGATGAATTTTACAAAGTTTTTAAGCTTTCAGGTGGAACAAATTTCTACCACTAGAGGTGATCAGACCCGATTTAGGTATTTTTCAAGAAAGCTTTAAATCTAACAACCGAAATTTGAGGCCATCAGTAGTAAGAATGAAAATCTGGAACAAGTTCTCAGATGTACATTGTTCGTTTAGGTCATTTCTTTAGCTCATCAGACAGAGAACGGCAATCTGTCACCACGTTATATTATGCTTCGCATACCACCTTTCTAATCCAACGTTAATCCATGCAACAAATTAACTTTTTGGTAAAACATCTGCGCGGAAAATATTAATCGCATTGCAGATGTATGTAGTGAATGTATTTGACATAATTGAATGGCCTATCCTCATTAGTTGTGCGGGCCCCAGCACAGTCTCTATTTTCCGGAGCTTTGCTGGTTACGCCATTGTGGCTCCCCGGAATCCCGAGGTTAGCAAGGCCAAAGTCTGCTTCAGGTCTTCACCGATAGATAGAATCAGGCACTTGCGAATCAGACGGAGGTTTGCCACCATGCGACTTTGATACCAGAGTGGTGGTGGATCCCGGTATTGGTTTGCTCTTAGCTAGGCTACATGATGGAAGCTCCGGACTTTTTCTCGGCTTGGGAGACCCTGCCAGGGGATGAACACCCCGCTGTACATCGTAGCCGAACACCAAGGAGCACCTCCTATCCACGATGAGGTGGTAAACCGTTGGGAGGATAGTAAATATATGAGTGAGAAATGAAATTGCTGCGAACTGCCTTCGTTGAGGTGAAGCGAGGGTGGTAACAGTTGCTGTTTTTGTGGTGATTCAATTTTTTACAATGTTGCCGAGATATTTGCAAAGCCCCGGATCGCTGGTGTCTGTGGTGGAGCCGAACACGCTGTTACTCTTTCCGAGGGCTAACGTGTTCATCACCACACCATGCAAGTCCTTCGCTTCTCCTGTCTCTCAGCCGTGTCAATTCAGTCAATTCTTTACGTGTTTGCAACTCCGCCTTCTTCAGACCCTTGACATTTTTGGATAGCATTGCATAAAATACGTCGAGGCTCTGACGAATGCGAAATGGCAGAAAACGTCACCCATTCAATCACAACAACAACAGCAGCTATTCACAACCTCTTAGCAACCTCGCTTCAGCTCATCAAAGGCAGTTCGTAAGAATTACACATATAAATTAGTAGTACGGAATTTTTCAAATGTCGGCCCTATGTTGTTGATGAGTAGGTGTGGTAATTATAGTTTAGAAAAATTTGTTCCTACCTTCCATGCCATTGAAATCTATAAAGAATTATGCACTTTTCCACGCCGACCTAGAAGCCCTGTCATCAGCCGTCGTGATAGAAAGGCACAACTGGTTAATCGAACTTGGAAACAGAGATAGCATGAGAGTTTGTAGACCTGGGAAAAGCACCTGTACTGACGAGTCCCTCATGAATTCCGGAGGAAGAGTGGCATTATGGCAATAAATTTTGCGTAGGAGATATATTTATGGCATCGACGATCCACTGCGACAATGTACACAAGATGCAGATACATTGGTTCAAGGCGCTAGTCCATTAGAGTCTGGTTCAAATGGACAGAGCGCGAGAGTCTACAGACAGACAGATCCTTAAATAGCCAGGTCCTTGAAGGTTGCGGACAACATTGGAGGAAGCTAAGACGTTGTGTTGGATCTTACAAGAAATTAGCAAAATTTCACGACTTTTGCTCCAAGTGAACCAACTGCATGAGAACTAGGCCCACTCAGTGTAGGTAGCATTTCTATTCACCTTATTCCTGTAATGTCCATAAGAAGTATACATCGTGATGAATACAAAGTAGAATGTAAGAAACGTAAAGGTTAAAGATATTTCAAACGTAAGGTAATTAATATGTCAGCGCAAGAAATATTTTTCCAAACTGTTTCAATAATTTGCACAGAAAGCATTAATTATAGAAACGATTGGTTTGAACTGCAATGGTTGTAATCGAATGTAAATAATGCTTAAGAAGTGCATAATAGAGAGATAGCCGGTTGTGACGTCCACGTTGGTTGTAAGAAAACATAAATAAGAGCTAAAATAGGTGTTTTTGAGCTTGAAGTTTACAATGTCAATGAAAGTTATGAGAATAAATGATCAAAATGTGCACTTAATTTGAAGTGTAGGTTTAAATAATAAAAAAAATTTGAGAGATGCTGTCCTAAGATGCCACTCCAAAAAAAAGTTAAAGGATAAAGATCTCGGCGTTGATCAATCCCTGAGGGTTGCTCCATGCATTCGACTACATTGAGCATCGTTTGGAGGTGATTGAATGCATATCTGGTCTATATAATGACTCGCAGTGGCTTACCGATGTATCGAGCCAGTACCGAAATCCTCCTAGACAAGTTTGATACCAATTTGTCGATTCCGGAGGGATGGAAGGCTTGCTTGGCCATAGGCGCCGGGATCGATTCTTCGTGTGCTTTGCAGGGAGCTTGCGACCACTGCGCTACATGCGTCCTCTTATCATGTGTACTCAATTTAAAGCAGTGATTCGTAGCGAAAAAACTCCCTAAATTCCGAGCTTCTGAGATATAGAAAGTATGCCAGCAAAAGCATGACTCAAACCTGAAAAATAAACTCACTCGAAAATGTTTGCTTATAAATAAATCCGTACAGAATTCAGCGTTTTTCAGCATATGGCAGGCACAATATCTGTGGTGTATAGGCTATTAAATGGTTTCAAAAACCTCAGAAAAAACCCTGTCCGACATAACAAGTTGTTAAGAAGAAGCTGAGTTATGCATGACTTTCATTGGCTATTCCGCCCTCACGTTTGAGTCGTATACAATTCGTCCCGGCGTCAACCGGTGAACACATGTGCGAATACGCTTGGTTTTGCGTGGAGACGCGACAGCTTGAAAATACGCTTCGCTCTTCACTGCGTGCATTGAAAAAATCGTTTGAAGTCTTCTTTAAACATCAAGTGCAGGAATACCTCTTCTCAGAGGAAACTGCTACAGCAACTATGCTGGACAAGCTATCAATTTGAGACAATTAGTATGACAAATGTCAACATTTGTTTATATTGTTAAGCTTACACGAGGCTGATACTTGGTGTTTATTCGGCTAACGTTTCGACGTCTCCGTCTTCATCAGACCCGACGATCTTAGTCGATGGTCCACAGTTGTTGCTCTTATCGACAAAATTATTGTTTTGATATTCTCCATGTGCTAGCTAACAAAATGCCAACTGCTGCAGGATGGATTATTACTTGAAAAACAATTTATCATCAACTGATAGTCAGATTAACAACAACCGCCCTGTATAAAATCACGTCGCCAGGTGTGTCCGGCTCATTCGAGGTGCTCAACTGAGGAGGATCCGGTTCGATGCCAGACGAAGACGCCACGTCGATAAGAACAACTGTGGACCATCGATAAGGACCGTCGGCTCTGATGAAGGCGAAGACGTCGAAATGTTGGCCGAATAAACATCTCGTATCAAATTCGTGTAAGCTCAACAATATAAACAAATGTTGATTATTACAATACCGAGGTTAAATGACGGTCGGTTTCAAAATTATGACAAATGTTTCGAAACCGACCTTCCCTAAACCTCGGTGTGACAAATCTGGCTCGACAGGAAGGCGAAGACGCAACGTCGAGGCGAACAACAAGCATGGACCATCGACTCGGATCACCGGCTCTGAGGAAGACGAAGACGTCGAAACGTTAGCCGAAAATAAATATATTTATCAACCTCGTGCAAGCTTATCAAGAAAGAATACATATGACAAATGTGTCGCAAACAAATCTCTGCAGTAAGGTAAGCTATTGGGAAGAACATGCATTGAAATCAATGGATATGGTCCACGTTGACAACCCACATATGTCTTGTGGTCAGTGCGAATGGTCATGCAGGCACGTGAACGTATAATAGCAACAAGGTGTGCTGAAACCTCAATACCCCGCTGTTACTTGCGATCACTTTGGACCTTCATTTTCTAACCCAAATATCTAGCAGGAGTAGACGACCGTCATTGTGGACAAACTGTCACAATCTATCGCAGGTTTAGCGACTCAATTCAAACGTGACTGTGTGAGATCACCCCTTAACATTGATAGGAGATGATCAGAGACTGCTTTTCTCTGTATAGGTACGCTGATATGCAGTTGATTCAGTTTATTCACTTGTCCTCTAGGTTTATTTTTGAAACTAAAGGTATATGATTCGTTTTAATGAAAGTTTCATAAAGATCTGCCTTTGTACATAAATTGGCGAAGATTTCCCCTTTCTTTTAACAGTCATGCAACGTTCGAGAGCGATTGTCTTCTTTCCGCGTGAAGGCCTTTACTTGATGGTCTTTCCACAGGAAAATCATATTGCTTTCGCTTGCTGCGGTAGAACAAGTTTTAATGTGACAGTCTACCCGCTGCGCCACAACAGTTTTATTTTAGTCCATAAAGATCATGAGGAACTATCTGTTTTCTTCAGGTGTTGCTGTACAAATTTTCAAACGGCAAAAGAAAGTTGACAGGTTCCAGGATAAAAATTTTAAACATCAAATGAGAGATAGTGATAGTTACTGCCACACTTACATAATCTCGACTAAGATTTCTGATTCCTTATAAATGTAGAGAATAAAGAGCGAGTGATGCTACGCAGTCAGATTCTTTTGAATGTGCTACTCTCGAAGAGCTAGGTTGAATAGAGCACTTACATTAAACTTCTTTTGGAGAGAAAACATGCATGTTCCGATTGTTTAGAGGTAATCAAATAACAGTTCTGAGGATCGACTTTCTATTAACCTCGGAATTGGAATATGAATGAGTCGTTTTCTTGTTCAGCAATGGCGAGGTGGTTAAACAAGTACACATTTACTTCCATAGAGAAACACAATACAATACAACGCTAGCTGACGTTTTGGCAGTATCGCCTTCTTCAGAGCCTGCAAGGGTATACTGATATACAATCTACTAGGCCAAACGCTTCAATAACACTTACAAAAAGACGAAAAACTCTTTGGCAATTACATGATCAACAGCTTCTTGAAAAACTCATCGATTTTTTACGTTACTTCCAATGAGGAAGACTAGAACAGCTGATTATAGTCGTATATGGTTGATGACTGCACCGTCCCACATTAGAAATTGATGCGAACAGGTCGCTTATGTCCTCTGGGCATTCATCCCTGTTATTCATTGCAGCGTTTTTGGCACTTATCCAAAAAGCCTCAAGAAGTTTTCGCCCTGGTGTTTTAGAGTCCCTGCGAGGGTAGCGACTTTTACTTCAACATCGTCTGAGCTATGCTTTTGTATCCCATGCGTGCCTAGTGGCGTACTTTGTCTTACTTTTCCTTTGCCACCTAGGTGTTCTTTTATACGGATACACAAAGGTCTGCCCATTTCGCGAATATATTCATCTCCACAATTATTACAAGAGATCAGGTATATCATACCTGAACTCAAGCAATCACCGTCCCTGCCGTAAAGGCGAATTACGCAATTTGTTGCTTAACATAGACGGTCATACAGGCGGGTACGAACTAACTGACGACGTAGAGTAGGCGGTGGTATTTCAACTACCGCCACCGATTCCTCTAGACCTGCCGTTCTTAAGCATCGTTTAATAGCTACGCTTGCTTCATCGCTTATAAAGGGCAACATAAACGGGACTTTCTTTTGGCCAAGTGTTTCGCGTAGGCGCGTCGCTCTCCTTCTAAACTTATCTCGTGGGCTTACTATTTCGTAGCCATTGGAGATGGCTATTTGCCGCGCCAAGTCGCGCAACTCTTCCTTTAGTTCCCTGGTAGTGCACACAGAGGTGGGTGTTCGAAACATGTTTCTTACAACCGCCCTCTTTATGTGTGAAGGACAGGAAGAAAGGAAATGAACGAGGATGTTCTTGTTACTTGGCTTTCGGCACCACTTTGTCAGGTAACCGCTACTTGGTAGGTTTATTTGAACGTCTAAAAACGGAAGCCAGTTTTTTCTCGGTTTCTCTCGAATGAACTTTATGTACTCAGACTGCTCGTTCAATAATTGAAAGCATTTGTCCATCTCCACCTGCGTAGAGAAGACGACAGAACAATCATCTACATATCTGCAGTAGAGTAGTGGCCGGAGGTCGAGAACAGGGGCTTCTATCTTAGATATAAACACCACGGCAAGGCTTGGTGCCAGTCGCTGTCCCATTACCAACCTGCTTATTTGCGCGAAATATTTCCCAGACCATCTGAAAATCGAGCAGTTTAGGCACTCCTTAAAGAGAGCCATTAGCTCCTGGTTGGTCAAGTCATGCATATTTATTCTTCCTTCATGTTCAACAAGAAGTTCGAAGATGGCTTGCATTGCGGAGTCATTCGACACATTGGTGTACAGCGCGCTAACGTCGAAGGACTCCATCACGTAAGCGTTACTAGGAGACGTGTTACGTAGACGTTCTAGGAATATTTAGGTGTTTGTGAGGTGAGCTGGAATGTGGTTAAGCAACTGGGTAAGTATCAGGCTTAAAAACCAGGTTATTCTATCCGTTGGCCCGTCTACACAGCTGATGATCGGTCTAACCTTAAATGATGACGGATTGGTTGACGAATGATCATCAGGTGATACCGACTTATGTGTTTTAATGAGTAGGTATAGGATGGGACATGTTGATTTATCGATTTTAAAGTGCGAAATAACTGATGATTTTAAACCCGCAGCCTTTGTCACGCTGACCCATTGATTGTTTAGCTTTCGGTACTGACTTTTATATTCCTTTTCTGAGGATGGGCGATAGAGGGTAGCATCACTAAGAGGTTCCTCTGTTATCTCAACATCCAGATGGCGAGAAGTAGCTACGAACTCTCCCCCCTTTCAACTACTAGAGGAATCGGTAGCGATAATTGAAATACCACCGGCTTCTCTACGTCGTCAGTTAGTCCGTACCCGCCTGTATGACCGTCTATGTTAAACAACAAATTGCGTAATTCGCCCTTACAGCAGGTACGGTGATTGCGTGAGTTCAGGTATGATATACCTGATCTCTTGTAATAATTGCGGAGATGAATATATTGGCGAAACGGGCAGACCTTTGTGTATCCGTATAAAAGAACACCTAGATGGCAAACGAAAACTAAGACAAAGTACCCCACTAGGCACGCATAGGATACACAAGCATAGCGGAGACGATTTTGAAGTAAACGTCAATATCCTTTCACAGCAGACTAAAACACCAGCGCGAAAACTTCTTGAGGCTTTTTGGATAAATGCCAAAAACGCTACAATGAATAACAGGGATGAATGTCCAGAGGACATAAGCGACTTGACCCCGTATGTTCGCATCAATTTCTGATGTGGGACGGTGCAGTCATCAACCATATACGACTATAGTCAACTGTTCTAGTCTTCCTCATTGGAAGTCACGTAAGAAAGGGATGAGTTTTTCAAGAAGCTGTTGACCATGTAATTACCATAGTTTTTTGTCTTTTTGTAAGTGTTAGTGAAGCGTTTGGCCTAGTAGATTGTATATCAGCATACCCTTCCAGGCTCTGAAGAAGGCGATACTGCCGAAACGTCAGCTGCTGTTGTATTGTATTGTGTTTTTCTATGGAAGTAATTGTGTGCTGTTTAACAACCTCGCCATTGCTGAACAAGAAAACGACTTAATCAAATAACTTTACGATTCAGGCTGTTCTACTATTAGCTTCATTTTCACTAAACCTCGTTACTATCATGTCTTAGTTTGCTAGCTATTCCAAATGCTTGGATCCTTCCTAGAATGAGGAACCCTAAGGTCAGTTTTCGGAGGCTGTCCGTTGACTACCAGGTACGGGCCGGATTGATCGCTCTGTCAACAGCACCTACACGGAGCGAGTGTTTGTTGAGTAACGCCGCCTCCTCTATACGGTCAACGCTTCTTCAATGTAAACCTGTCGGTCAATCCGGTCGGAAATCGTTCAGTTTGGAGGTATCGAAAGTACAATCTTCTTCTAGAATCTCACTGGATCCGGTCTTCATCTAATCATCTACATTTCTTCAAGTTTTTCTTTGTTCTCGTTTCATCCAGGAAAATCACTTTCTTGGACGGAGATCCTTCTTCCGGCGCCAGTCTTACAAGGCGAATCTCTCTTTTCATCCATTTTCTTCACTTTTTGTTCTCTTTTATTTGGCCAATTTACTCGTAGGATTTTGTTCATATGGTCTCTCATATGTAATATTCATGGATAATATTACAGCTTCATCCGATTTATCCATGATTATATTCTTTGTCCTTCTCTAAAAGAATGATTTCAAAGCGAAACCAGCATTCGAGGATCATGAGCAACATATGCTTCCTTCTCCAGGACCTTCCTCTTTTTTTTCCGAATTTGCTCCCTTTTCTGAGCCATTGGTCTGCTTCCTACCTACTCTCTATGATGTTACTGTATTCCTGATAACGGAATAGCACATCAGGGATTAATGTAAAAAAGTGGTGAACAAGGAATAAAGTAAACACGCAAGACAAGTGCCGTCGCATTTCCAATGTCGCCAATTTTTGTCTGCTGCCTAATAATTTTCAATGGCAGGGTATTATGTGACATATAACCATAATGCTGCTGAGATATTTGCAAAACTCCAGACCGCTGGTGTCTGCGGTGGAAAACCAACGTGCTACTACCCTTCCCGGGGGCTAACGAGTTTACCACCACACCATGTGAGTTATTCGTCTCGCCTGTCTCTCATCCGTATTATTAACCTATTTAGCTCCTAGAAAGGGCAACAGAGCGTTCGTTCCTCATCGCAGACACCAGCGGTCCGGAGTTTTACAAATATCTCAGCAGCATTATGGTTATATCTTCGCATTTCTTCCTAGTTATCGAGACTTTTTTAATTTTCAAAGTTTCGATTTATGAAAAATATAGCGTTTTGTCAATTCTCATTATGTACTTCTCACTATTACTAACTGTGTTGCTGTTTATTCATACCATTTAGTCATTTTATTGTGGTCACTGACTTAAAAAGTATTACCTAACAAAGCACCGCTAAACCGCACGACTGATTCACTCATCTTTCACTTCTAACCCGATGTTAGCGAAATTCTCTACACAGTTTGGTGCGTTACCTTGAATTCCACGTGGAAAGTATCTCTTACAGGGGTTCCAGGTTTTCTAAGCTTTTCATTTCTTACGAAAAGAACTCTAAGAATATATCTAGAATACTTTCTTTTTATGTAATTCTTGTCAAACACAAAATGATATGAACTAGCGGGAAACGGGCGAAATGAAGGACCCGCATGGTGCGGTGGTGAACGCGTTAGCTTCTGGAAAGTGTAATAGCGCGTTCGCTCCTCACCGCAGACACATGCGATCTGGAGTTTTGCAAATATCTCAGCACCATTGTGGTTGATTCACAAAAGGAAAGTTGAAACTCCATTCATTACTTTCTGCACTTTATTTCAGCTGAAGTTTCTGCATTTTAAAACGCCATGCGCTACCATGTAATGAACTACCATGTCTACCATGTACCTGTGGTAGTTCTTTATATTTCTGTTTAGCAAACACAAGGTCTTATTTTATTTCCTTATTTACATATCTACATATTTGTTTACATATGGTAGTTGTGAGCCGTTTTCAGTACGTGCATTTGCAAACCCTAACCTACCAACCTTAAACTTCAAGTCATATTCGACTTCCCTAAGAAATCTGAGGATAGACTGGACGAAATCCGCTTAAATTCATGAATATGGATTCGCCAAATTCTATACTTCAAGGTATTCGATTATGTTAATCCGTCAGTCGGTTCTGTTCTGTTGCAATCCAAAGACGCCTATTCACTAACTGGCTACATCTCACCTGCAACCACAGATTTCATCTAGCAGAGGTTTCCAGACGTTTTACAGTCATCGTACTACCTTAGAACTGATTGTATGCTTAGGAATTTCAATTGTTTGTGTTAGGTCACATTTGTTTAGTCATTTTATGTACATATCGCCAATTCCGGAACTGAATACATCAGGTTTGATAAACCGGAAGCAAGCACACCTGGATCCCTTACATCTTTTTATCCTTTCTCCCATCGTTTAGCAACCATTTTTCACTCTACTTTATTATATACGAAATTCCTTAAAGTTCAAGGGATGGGGTCAGTACGTTGCATGAAAGAGCATGTCATATTCAAATTACGATTACTGGCATATGTGCTTCATCACTTTGAATGCTTATGTCTCCGGATGTAGCTCAATGAAAAATTCCAGATTAGTCACAAGGTAGGAGTCTAGCCGCTGGATTGCGTCTAGAAAGTGCACTAACGGCGACGCTGTAAATGTAGTGTTTACCCTCAGAAGCAGCTTTATTGGACTCCCTACTACTTCTCCTCAGGTTTAATATGTGACTCCTACGTGTAGGTAAACGCTGATCTATGCATAGGTGTGCTTACACATACACTCATTTCCTTCCAAAGGCCTCAATGAAGTGACTGAAAAGTGCGTGAGTGAAGTGCGTAATGAAGTGATTGAGAGGTGCGTTAGGCAGCAAGTCGAATAAATATGTATTATGTCTAACCTGCGAAAGCCCAGCTTGCTGCTTGTAAGTATACACAGCCCTACTCAAGAGCCTGGCTAGCTGCTCATGGGTTTCGATAGTCAAACACGTAAAGAGTCCTCATTCCTAACGACTGCACTAATTAGGTGATTTCGAAAAGGATGATGGAATCTGAAGGCCAAAGGCCAGGACTACCTAAATTTTGAGGGACTGTACTGGTAATCTGTGCATACGGTAACAATTGAACCTTTTATTGAGGACGTTAGGATGTAAATTAAGGGCACGTGTGGCGCAGTGGTTGGAGGCGCCACTGCGACACACACAAGGAATCGATCCCAGCGCCCATGGCTCACCAAGCCTTGCATCTTTCCGGGGTCGCCAAATTGGTACCAGATTTGTATGGGAGGATAGCAGCACTGGCTCGATACATCGGTAGCCCACTGCGAGTCATTATAAAGGCCAGATATGCATTCAATCACCTCCAACGATACTTAATGAAGTCGAATGCATGGCGCATCCCTCAGGGATTGATCAACGCCAAGAGCTTTTAGAGCTTTATGATGTAAGTTATGACGATTAATTACAACTTTAATGAACTGGAACTTTAAAACCATTATTGAGAAGACACCATAAACCAACCACCAAAATTGAAAATATGGAAAAAACTGCTTTTAGGAACATGAGATAGTAGAAAATTGGGTGCATTCACGCAGTCGAAACCACGTTTTTGGTGCAGTGGAGGAACTGTGGATTGATGTTGGTGGTGGCAGTGAAAGACTTCGTCTGCGCTAAAGCATTGGGCTGTTTCGAAGATACGATCGAGAACTCGTTCTATACAAAAATTAAGGTGATCCAACGACATGTGCATCTGGTTTTTCTTCTAGAATTCTCGTTAAGAACAACGAGCACCACGTCACCGATCTTTCTCTTGGACGCTTATATCTTCTGGAATAGTAGCATCTTGTTTTTTGCCCACATCTTGCAGACACCTCCAATCTTTGATCGTTGGCGACGTACTTCGAATTACCTCTTTCAAATACATGATACGAGATAGTTATATCGTCGCGCTATCCATTGTGGGTTCGATAATGCAGAGATCTTACGTTTTCATAATAGTATAGCAGTTTTTTATAAGTTTAAAAGAGCTTTTATACCTGTCTCGTATCACTTCGATCATGCGGAATGTTATTGAATACCGAGATCATTTATTCCGACATAGCGTCCACTTATCCCACGTGCACGGCAAGACAGGAAGAATCACATAGTTGAAAAATTGGGCACGTAGTCAAGCGTTTTTGTCTTCTTTACTGTGCTCTTCATATTAGAAGCCACTATTCCCCTCACCTCCTCCTTCTCGGCTCTAGAACTTAATCGTTCACTATGCTGACGTCTCCAACCAGATGTGGCTCCGGCATTCGGTGATATTCATTCCACTGCGATAGATTGGGCATCAAAAATAAATGTGTTAACATGAACAATGTCTTTTTGAGATTCAGTCGAAGACTAATCTTCTCTTTTTTCAAAGACAGGCGTTGTCGAAATTGGTCAGCATTCACTCCGCCTGTCTACTGCTTTATAATGTAAGAACGATGTCATCGGAAAAATAAATATGGCACAGTTTTCGGCAGTTTTCGATTCTCATCTCCCATGTTTATCTTGCTTTTTTCTCAAATAGCTTTCACTACCACTTTATCTCGTTCCAGTTTGCATGACTTATCTAAGGATGGTTCTAAATAATATTAGCAAGATGGTATCGCCTTGTAGGTGCTTTCATTATACGCCAATGTCGTAGAATGGTAATACTCCTGCCGTGAAGTTGTTATATAGGTCACGAAGGGTCTTTAAGTGTTAAATATGGACGCCCTTGTTGTCTAGTGCTTCCATGACCAATTCTGCCTCATCTGAGTCGAACGACGCTTGTAGGAGGCCTATAGAAGAGATAAAATGTAATTTGCACTCCCGCAAGACTTAAATAATTTCCTTTATCAGGTGGATATATCATAATCTATCATATTGAATTCTTCTTCAGGCTTTTACTATTATGGCTCTCCTTTGTTCGGTGTTCAGTAAGCCCTGCTGAGAACAACTTGATTGAAGATATTATAAGCGAGAGAGTACAAGCAATTACGCGTTACATTCTTCGATTATTAAGCAAACACGAGGTTGATAAAAAAGATCTATTCAGTTAGCGTTTCGGAATCTTCGTCTTCTTTGGACTCGGTATAGTGAAGAAGAATGGCGACGGCAATCTTCACCCGTCGTCAGAAAGCAAATGGCACTGTTAGGAGGTCTGACTATACTCAAGCGAATGCTGAAAATCGCAAGGTCAGGTCCCCATGCAATGCTACCGTGCCCAGCAGCGTGCACGTTGGTTAACAAAGAGTATTAATGTAAAGCCGGCACGCATGCGTTTTGTTAAATATGACAGGAGTAACGAATACAGATACAAGATTACTACAAGACATTTTGAAGTGAAAGAGAGAGTATATTTCACGAGATATATTCTCTATTGCCTGGCCTTATTCCAGTTGATGATCCACCTTCTGGTCGCTGAAGCGATGTGGTTGTTAGTTTTCTCATAGAGTCGAAGCCAGTGGAGGTGGACACCAGAAAAACAATTGCGCGGTAGTTGTTGAGTCGTCAAGGTCTCCTTGCAAGAACGCGGTTGTGTTATAGCCCATTGATTACGAATTTTGTTTTTGAGTGGTAGCGTGTGAAGGGTCTTGCCCAGTGTGTTGACGAGGATAGGTCGCATGTTCTTAGGACGTTTTAACCTAATCCAATCCGAACCTGAATTAGTGTGCGAAATAGCATTTCGGACATCGGGGATAAATAATAGGAAGACATACTCGTCCTCCTTAATTTATTTCGAAGGCAAGAGTACACGTTTTTTAAAGGAGTCGCTAAATAAGTTGCAGATTGAATTTCTGGAAGAAGTAAGCTTTCCTTCTGGCGTCCGTCACCGTGCGACCATCCTACTCTTATAATTAGAGAAATTCCCTCTGATCTTGCAAGTGCTCTAACCTCTACAGTTCCAGTCATTACTACCGCTGTTATCACCTTTTCGCAAAGCTTCTAAATGTTGGCAGTTAGTACTCGATAGCCCACGAACCGTGCGACTTCACGTTAGTACGTAAAACCGAATGTTTTTGGAGTCAGTAGTTTCTTGCCAACACTTGAACTTTTAGTACTTTACCTTTACTTTTAGTACAGCTTTTTTAGTACTAACACGAAGATGTTTAACAAGCCGATCATATTCGTCATCGATGATGCCTGTAATACCTGCAGAGTTCTGCGACTCCCATGACGAGAGTCATCCTAAATGAACGTGTGAATAACTCAAATTGTGAGCTACGGAGTGAAGTAGGACAAACACTGTAAAGGTTTTTTAATTTATTATTACGACCAAGACCGTACATGATACAACTTGCAATTGCAAAAACCGTCCTTTCAGTGTTTAAGCAGTATAGTCTCAGTAGGAGTTATCAAAAAGAAGTTCATCGAATCACAATAGTAAGTTGATTTCTACGGCCAATAGTTGCCTGCGCTGCCTCAGAATTCTTCACAGGATTGGGTCATCGTCTCCTAAGTGCAAGATTTTTGGCAGAAAGGAAATTAAGCAAAAGAAGTCATGAAACGAAATGCCTAAACCGTCAAAAACTGGATTTCTTAAGATATTTACTCCGGCTTTGGGAAGACGACATTATTGAGAACAGCTGAGAAATACACCGGCTTAACAAAATTTTTCAAAGCAGTGGTAAAAGGAATCAGATTGTTCGAAAGTCCCCAAGAAATGTTTATATCGATAAACTCCCAAAGTGTATTGCCTAAGTGGGATCATGTGAATTCAGGGTAACAAGAAACTTACTCCCGCATTTGGGAACCTTTACGAATAATCGGTGAAGGTTTTAAAAGGAGAATATCATCAGTACAAGTTGAAGTATCGGATGTTGGAAACAGGATCTACAACGAACGCCAAGTTTTCTAAGACCTAGGCGACGATCATGGCAAACGTGTGTTCAGAGAAAATACTTAACAAGCCTCGAAAATGAGTGTTGTTACACAATGGAAACGCGGGAGTGAAAGAAGATATCCGGTAGCTACATCAGCCAAGAAATAGTATACCTGGTGGGACACAACACCACATCTTTCGTTTCCTTCGTTGCCTTTAAGCAATCTCTAATGTTCAGATCTGTTGTAGAGCAATGGCTAGTACGCCTTTCGTTGCACATCGCGTTTGAGATAAATGTTCATTATATATACTATGCAGTATATAATGCATGGCATACGTGGCTATGATTAACTCGTTTCGAGAAAAGGAAAACGATCTTCTAGCCTACTTTGAAGACAATAGCTTTTCTAACCTTTTTATTTACTGCCTATTCTTTTTAACGGCAGGGTATTTGCGAAATCCCGTTGACGGGTGATTGCTGATGGCGAAAAGATCAATATAACTAGCCGAGAGACAGGCGAAACGAACGACCCGCATGGTGTGGTGGTGAGCGCGTTACTTCCCGGAAAGGACAATAGCGCGTTCGTTCCCCACCACAGGCACATGCTGTCCGGAGTTTTGCAAATATCTCAGCATTATAGAAACAATAGCTTTTTGTTCGACATACAAGACAATTGCTTGAGACCATAGGATTCCTTAGTCACATAAATTACTATTTTAGTTCAAAGGTTCCCGCAAAACCACGAAACTGTGAAAGAACTCCAGTATTCCTTACAAGCAATTGAAGATACTGGTAGGTCTGCAGATTTAATCGGTCAAGGTAACTACTGGGCGTGCAGATTCTACCTTTCACCTCAAGATGCCCAGATCCTATTAACCTAGGAGCCATCTTTTGTACTTTCCACCTAAGTTTTCGTTCACTCAACTTGGTAGAACGCTTTTGCACTTGCTGAGAATTTATGAGCCTATAAAGAAGTTGATAAGTTCCATTATTACAGTTTTGCTCTTAGCGTTAATTTCGACGAGAGCAGAGAAACGACTTGTCTGGAATGTGAGGAAGCTGCAATTCTATCATAGTATTTTCCACACTGGACTTTTATCTCTATTGATCTGAATTGATTTTCTTCCTGTTTCTTTTGTTGCATAAACTCTACAATACGTTTCGTATTAGATCGATCGCCTCCATTCGGCCACCCCACGGACGTTGCACCGAAAGCCGACTGGATACCGAAGTAGGACGCTCCGATCTCTTTGTTTCCTAACAAAGTAACTGGAACGTCGATCCTTGAGCTGCCTAGAAACCGAATTAATCGGCTACTAGCAATAACTGTCATTCAACCACCGACATTCTACTTCATAGAAAATTATCAAGTACTCTATCATATTTGTGTTTCGCACTAACGCTCAGCAGAACCATCGAGTGTTTGAATCGTTGGATAAATTACGTGGCCTTTATCTTCGAAGTACTTAACTACTGCCTTAGATTTGTTGATCAGGAACGAAGCAATTGAACCTTGAGCTTTCACTAAATAAGTTCCTTGGGATATCAGTGTTCTGTAATCACCTTAATATCTTGGCCTTTCAAGGAAGGAACATCTTGAAAAGAGCTGTCGAAGATCCAAGCGATCGATACCGAATGATAGAAATAGATCGTTATCTTCCGTTTTTCCTGTCGAAATTTATCATGACATGACTCATCGGGGTCAAACGCAAAAGGACCAGAGCGTTTTCGTGGCAGTCCTTGTTCCATTGCACTTGACTCCCGCTGTGTTCTGTCCGGTCTCTTCTAATCGAATGTACTTAGATCTCCAGTTATTTGCTAATGAATTGTTTCTAATAGCTGTACATTTGTATACTATTTCAAAATTAGAACAACTTTGCGTTAATTTAAGAAAATCCCTTCAACAGGCGATAGAAAATCCTAGCGCGATGTTGGTGTGGAACGCTTGAAATCATCTTCTTTATGGAGTGAAGTGTTACGTGCATCGACCATAGTCGTTTTAACGACATTTTCAAAAGTGATTCATTTCGCCAGATAAACAACGAACGAATGTGAAATTTCTCTCATCTCTGTTTGCCCATTTGGACCTTCTCTATAGTTTCACTCGTGTTGGGTTGACGTATCCCCTATTTAGGGTTCAATTCCAATTGAGGAGTCTGGATTTCTTTGTGTTCCATCCGATCACAATCAATGTCTTTTGCTAACATGACGTGTTTGTTCGGTCGTTTTTCGGTGTATCTCAATTTATTTGATCTTTTATTCTACTACTCTGCAATTTTTATAGCACTGTTCGTATTTGCTACTGTGAAAAGTACAGTACGATTAAACTTCAAAAACCTTCCTTTAACCTCGACATGACTAATCAATACTTATCCTCTCATTGATAAGGTCATCAGTTTCATAAAATCGATTTTTCATAAAGCAGTTTTTTTTGGTTTTTTGACTAATTTAGCCGTTCATTTTGATCACAGATTTTTGGTAATAATATATAGGCTACTTGCTACGGTTATATGGTCTTTCCCTTGTGTTCACTCGGCTGTAACGTGAAGTTTTTTTAGAAGAAATCCGTCAGGCTATTTCTTCAGTAAGAGCAATGTCGGACTTCTACGTGGTTGTCATACTTTAAAAGAAATTTCAGAAAAATCTCTTCGTTAACAGTTCCGTTCCTGGTCAGAATGTTCATACATGACTGGGTGACGTAAACATTAAAATCGTGTGTCGATGCAGGCGTTTTACTAGCCAGTAATTTTCCTTTGTGTAATTTCTTCATATTGACTCTTCACTATGTAGCGCCCTAGTAGTGGATGCAGTGTGCTGCACCAAGATTGGCCTCCAGATAGAAATCTTCGAAAGAATATGTTTCTTTTTCAGATTACTAGGTTAAGTAGGAAAAGTAACCAAGTAAAAAATGTAAGGGAAAAGTCGCCTCGTCCTGTGTTTTAACCTATTGGTGCCGATGTGCACCATATATATTTCAGATTTAGGGACAAACTGCCCGAATGCATCATATATGATGCACTTTCTTTTCAGTTGCTCATTTTATCACACGGGGCATTCTCATTCACTTCTCGCATTCATTCGTCAGCCTAGCGAATACAGATGTGTCAGACGTGGCCAATAAAAGCCTATTCTCTACAGTTAATAGCCTACAAAGAGTCTATTTTTGGACGACGTCATTGAGCAGCGATCTAAATGGAATTGGAGTATTATTTCAATTTAAATCTTTGCGATGAATGATGGTTATCGTATGGAATTAACCTATATGAAAGTACTGTAGATTCAAAATTAATGTCCGATTTCAACCTATTTTTTCAAAGTGGCATCTCTCAGCTCAGAAGAGACTTTATTAATCGACAATATAAACCTTTGGAATCTTCACTTATTTCCAACGGGAATTAAGATTATATTATGCGGTTGCATCCAAATCCGGAGCTCTGAAGGCGATGAAGTGAGTAAAGGCAGAATGTGCATGGAGTGGTTTCTTAAGTATTTCTCGCTTAGGAAATAATCAAGATGTTTGAAGAAGTAGTAGTCTGTATGCGAGAGACTTGGAAAGCATGGTGGAAAATATAGGGTTTCATAGCCTAGGTCGTTCAACTTTTACCGCGTCCGTTGTACAACATGTTGTCGGGCGGTATCGTGGAGAAGGATTAGTCGCTTTCTGTTCACCATTGCGGTGAACAGTCGTTGAAGCTTCTGATGCACCTCTTCGATTTGCTAAACATACCCCGTTGGTGTAATCATTTTACTCAGATCCACGAAACTGCGATGGATCAAGCCAACTGTAGACCATGAAACATTCAGTATGACCTTCGTTTGATTCGAATACGGCTTTAGAAAGTGCTGTGGACGGTTTTGGTCAAACCGCTGAGTAGATCATCACAGAGGATCCACTTCTCGTGCACGCCACAATACTTTCACGAAACTGATCGTTCTGGTTGCGCAGAAGAAGCGACGATGCTTCGTAACGGATATTTCTTCGATGGTCGTTTCCGACATCCATTTGTCGAACTTCTCCCACCAAATTTTTTATGTTCACAAACAGTTGAGATGCTAATACCAAGTTCTTCTGCAAGTTTTCGAAGAGTCTTGCACGGATTTGCTTCCATCAAATCTATCTTTGACCATACTCAGCTTGACGGTCGAATTCGCCACAACTAAATTTTCGAAACCAAAGTTGCACTGTGCGTTCGTTTATACTCCCTTGGGCCCATGGCTCTTCCGTGTTTCGAGCCGTAGGGCTACACTTCGTCTGTTTGGACTTGCGGTATTAGATTTGTCGAAAATGCTATTGAACATCCGAAATCCTAGCCTCTAAAATTTGTCAAAAGCACAGCTTATAACATAACTCATGGAGCGGAAATGCATAAAGTAAGCCTTAGAATGAAAATTTGATGAAAAAACTGTTGCTAAAATATAAATAAAGAATAAATGACAAAGCTCTCGCCATTTATCAATCCGTGAGGGATGCGCCATGCACTCGACTTCATTAAGCATCGTTTGGAGGTGATTGAATGCACATCTGGCCTTCATAATGACTCGCAGTGGCCTACCGATGTGTCGAGCCAGTGCTGCTATCCTCCCAGACAACCCCGGCACCAATTCTCCGACCTCGGATGGATGGAAGGCTTGGCGGGCCATGGTGGCGAGATCGATTCCACGTGTGTGTTGCAGGGTACCTCCGACCACTGAACCATACGCTCCCTTTTACTAAAATATATACGAGAAAAATGAAATCACAGACCAGACAGTAGTTTCCGAGCAACCTTGTACTAAGTAATAACATGTATACCTCTGGATCGAAAAGCAACGGTTCTTTTGTAACTCCGTAGTGCTCTCAACTCCTCAAGGGTTCTAGTTAACGAAAAATCATCGCCTGTTGTCTGAAAACCAAGAATTATGTAACTGATATGGTCTTAGTCGTCGGCACAAATGTTTTAGAGAGCCTCAGTGGCAATGTAGGTTGCACTTAAACAAGGATTCCTTAGCATCCCTCTAAGTAGACTTTAATTTATTTTACGTGGTGTATGCATTCTATCCAAGTTTACGAACAGCGGAATCCTGTTTGCTGTACGCAGTGTAGTTCGATCTAACTTCTTTGTTTACGCATTTGGAAGAGGATCAACCCGAATGTCTATCGAGAACTTTTGCTTTATGCAGTGAACTGGCAGGTCCAATTCGCTGTTTTCTTGAAAACCATATGTGGGGTTGTTTCTGCACTATTTATTCACAAAAGTTGACGATTCGGTGGACTAAGCCTTTTTCAAGGCCTGGGAAGGTTAAGAGGACCACAGTCTACCCAGCTTAGCACCTCCATAAGCAAAGCAGATACTTGAATGCTTGGATGGGCTGCCTTCAGTGGTTGTGCGGGCCCCAGCATAATCTATATTTTTCGGAGATTTGCTGGTTAAGCCATTGTGGTTTCTTGGAATCCCGAGGTTAGCCTGGCCAAAGTCTGCCCCAGGTCGTCACCACCACAGGCAGTCACCGGCCTTTGTGGCTCAGAGGGAGATTTGCCACAACGTACTGGTTTGCTCTTAGTTGGGCTTCCTCATGGAAACCCCGACTCTTTTTCGGCCTAGGAGACCCTGCTGAAAGGGTAGAGCGTGAATCCCCCTGCTGTATATCGCAGCCCGACACCCAGGAACACCTCCTAGCCACGATGAGGCGGTAAACCGTTGCAACGTAACGAAAACAGAAGAATCACTAAGTCGAGATTTAAATCGCATTGAAAGCAAAGTAGCTTGTTAGCACATTCACTATCTTCTGTGAGTCCTGCAGTGACTATTTCACGTGGAGGCCAGCCGCGCAGAGTTCACATAATGTGCCTCTCACGCATTACAAAATCATTCTTAGGTACTGTATGAGATCATGTGTGGTAACGGGGCATTCCTCCACGCGGTTTTTTCTTGGATCCTTGCTATTTATCCGTAACGCTTCATGGATTTTGCGCTTCTAAGTTCTCGATTGCTGTGAGAAGTAAGTAACATCTTCAAAATCCTCTCCGTTTTGTCTGTGTCCTATGCGCCCCTGGTGGAGTATTCTTTTATACGAAGCTGCAGTGGTCTTTCAGTTTCGCTAATATATTTCCTCCTTTTTTGCTTTGTTTCTACTTTTACTTAGTTGTACTTTTTTATTCTGTATAGATCGACTTTCCTATTTTTACTGATCTCAGAATTTTTTTATTCGATTCGTTGCCTCGCAACAGTCATGCGCGAAGGTCTTTGAATTTACGTGTAGGTTTCGGCTGCTCGCTGAGGAATTCCTATTCTTAACGAATGTTGTCGAACACGGATGGACATGATTTCCATGGAATTCTGTGATAGCTTTAATAGAGCGATGAAAGGTTTTAATCACGTGAGGTCTTCAGCTTTTATGGATCCGAGAGAATTTTTCCCAACCAAGTCCACTATCCATTTGTACAGATATGGAGTGCAGAAGTTGTGTTGTGGGAACCGGAAAAGGTTGACAAGATAGAGAGATTCATTGGTTTCTGTTTCAAGATAGGAATCTCTAGATATCCATGGCTGGTGGTTTGTCAAAGTTCCATTACTTCTCTTGCATCTCAACTCATGACAAGGTTACCGGCAGGTTTGAACATGCTGACAAGCCTCCATTTTTCCGATAACGAACTGATAACTGAATTGTACAAGACTTCGAATCCAGATTACGAACGCGCTTAACGAATGCGGAATTAGCTACCGCATCTTTGGACTCTCCAGTGATATAATAGATCTGCGTATGGTTATCATTCATGCGTGACACGTAGTCCTTCAAAGAGGTTGGCTCGTCCATAGAGGAGACGAGTAGTAGCGAAGGAACTCAGCCATCTTTTTGTGGTTCATCGAGTCTTCATGGATTTCTGGTGTGATGTTCTATCCAAACTGCTCATAGAACTTCTTGAAGCTATCCTTTTCCTCTGCGGTTTCCTCGAAAAGCTTAAGACACTTCACGAGGTTTTTGCGGTTGACCTTCAGAATATTACTCTGTAGTTGTGTTCACCACTGCAATTTCTCCAGTTGGTAATATGGTGCTTTGCTGACTTTGCGGATGGGGACTCTTAGACTGAATTTCCACGACAATGGTCTCCCTTGGTGCAGGATATTCCTGTTCTTGATTGACATTGTTGATTTTCAGCGTCGGCTTGTACGTCTTAGTCTCCTTATCTTCGTGGCATTTCTCCTTTATTTTCTTCATCAGATTCTGGAAGTTGGAGCCCTTTCTTAGTAACGAAAACCAACCTCTTTCCTTCACACTCCTTAAGTTGCTGCACGCAATATTCGTCAATAGGATCAACCATGTGGTGTACAAATCGGCAATGAACCCAGTTAAAATTGAAATTAGATAAATGGGGCCCTTGCGTTCGTTTTCTCTCAGGCAGTCTTTTACCCTAACGATGCTATCAGCCGTCAATGGGAGTGGTTCTGAAGTCAGAAAATCGGCGCTGAACTACGTTAAACTGATGCTGCAGTCGAAATGATAGTGTTTAACTCCTATTATCTTTTCGAGAGAAAGGCAGAACGAAGGCTTCTGTGGTTCAGTGGATAACACGTGAGCCTCCGGAAAGACTAGTGGCGGGTTCGAAGCTCAATTGGAGTTCCGAGTTTTGCTCATATCTCAGCATCATTGTATTGTACGAAAACACATTCATGAAAGCACAAATTGAGGTCACTCTAAAGTACGTATCTACACTACAACTATATTCCCGCGTAGAGAACTGGCCCCGATAAACAGTTTAGTGTAAGTTTTTAAGTATAGAGAACAGGTTTTTATAGGCCACGTCTAACACATCATTTCTGATGGATAAGCTATCGATTGAATACGAGAGGTTTAGTTTAAAAAAATGCTCTGCGGAAAAGTAAACTATAGAGAAATAGGTGCAGTGGGTGCTTGCAGTTCGACCACTTTGCTCCTCGTCAATGCATGCATTTCAACACATAACATTCGACATATGTCTTGGATGTTACGTGTCAAAAAGGCATACTCCACCCCAGTGCTTTATTGCTGCGTTGCTGCGTAGTGTTTTCGGTTGTCGAACTCTGGGTGTACTGGGAAATGTTCATTCCATCGGCAGGTCTCCGGAATTGGGAAGAAATTCAGCATCTTTGTACGCAACCCCCTTATTTCTGAAATTTATTCTCTTTGCGATCGTTTATTTTCCCACAAAAAGGTTTTTCCATGTACTTTTCCTAACCGGTCAAAGAGCGAAGAGTGCAGCAAAGGAGACGTGGTCATTTTCAGATGAAAGCAGGTGAAATCGACCGGCATGAATTACTATAGCCTCCCATCGTGGAGAAATGACGCATCGAATAAATGCGTGAGTAACAGGTTTTAAGCACGAGAGTCTAAGTATTAATCGTTTCATGGGCTGTGTAGGATTTGCATTGAAATGAAGACGTACGGTCCGGTTCGTAAGCCCGCGATAGTGGCTTCGATTGCTGCACATTTTTTCCGGGTCTCTCTAACTTCCGTATATCCACTGTGTTCTTATGTGTACGTTTCTCTGTTTTGGAACACCTTTTGCTTGTGATGAGAAAGAAATTAGTCCATTACCTAACCATGATACTACCAGTTTTCCACATGGTTTTGTGTGATAATTGAGGTGTATTTCTGTCTGTATATTTCTGTTTCTTTCATGTTTTTATACCCACCGATTTACTTCCATGGTCTGAAACGGCTTTTTGCACCTATAGCTGAGAATACCTATCCATGGACCAACCAAAGTATAAAATTTGTAATGCTGAGATATTTGTAAAACTCCGGACCGCAGGTGTCTGCGGTGGGGAACGAACGCGCTATTGTCCTTTACGGGGAGTAACGCGTTCACCATCACACCATGCAGGTTCTTCGTTTCGCCTGTCTCTCAGCGAGTTCTATCGATCTTTTGCCATCAACAATCACCGGTCAACGGGTTTGACCTGGGGAGCCCAAATTGCGTTACTCTCTGGAAAGGACAGTAGCGCGTTCGTTCCCCACCACAGACACCTGCGGTCTGGAGCTTTGCAAATATCTCAGCATTACAGTAGTTATATTTCGCAAATACCTTGCCGTTAAAAAGAATAGGCACTAAATAAAAAGGTTAAGATTATAAAATCTATGTTCGACAAGCCATCGATTGACTACAAGAGGTTGTCTGTGGGTGTTATGTGATCAAGAAGTAATATGTCTACGTGAAAATATTGGAAAAGAAGCAGTTTTAGTTATCTAACTCTTTCACTATCTTGGACATTTTGGCGTGGCTGACCAATCGAACGGCATGTTATTCAAGCGTACTAGAGATGCGCATTGAAACTAAGATGTATTATTGTGAAAAGGGTAGTCTTTATCATAGAAAAATACGGAATTATTTTTATACGTAGCTTTCTCCAGTCATCAGCCCAGACGGTCGGCCTCAGTTGTGGGTCATCACTTTCCTAGGAAAACAATGACTATTTTTAGCATTGATTCAATCACTAGTATTGAATAGTATTTCTACGACTATCAGAATCGACTACAAGTCATTGCGTCAACTTGGTGTTTACGTAATAATTAAGCACCTTAAGCAATGCTTTAGTGGGTTTTTTTTGTCATAAAAAAAGATAAAAGGGTAAAGCTGTCAGCGTTGATCAATCCCTGAGGGATGCGCCATGCATTAGACTTCATTAAGCATCCTCGAAGGTGATTGAATGCATTTCTGACCTTTGCAATGACTCGCGGTAGTCTAACGATGTATCGAGCCAGTGCTTCTATCCTCCTAGAAAAGTCTGTTATCAATTTGCCGACCCTGGAAGAATGGAGGGCTTGGTGAGCCTAAAGTGAGAGAGCGTTTCCATGCGTATTCCAGGCCGCTTCCGACCATTGAGCTACACGCGCTCTCTTTCTGTCTTTTATCCTGTCTTTATGTCATAGTTCATGAAAGCTCTTTTTCGCAAAAATGTGGATATACCAGTTTTCTAAAAAATATCTGGATAGAATGACAAACATATTCATACAATAGTTATGTCGGTCGTATTGTTCAATGACGGCGGGACGTAATGTAATCGTTTTCATTAATGGTCTTATTCAGGAGTGTCGAATAACACAAGAGCATTTTATGGGTTGCGTGTCAAGAGAAATGAGAAACACATCAATTTATCGATTGCATGGGATCCATTTTTAAGGAGCGTGTGGCGCAGTGGTCGGAGGCGCCCTGCAACACATACGTGGAATCGGTCATGGTGTCCATGGCCCACCTAGCCTTCCATCCCAACATTGTCGGCAAATTCGTACAAGACTTGTCTGGGAGGATAGCAGCACTGCAGCACTAGCTCGATACATCGGTTGGCCACCGCGGGTCATTATAGAGGCCAGATGTGCATTCAATCACCTCCAAACGGTACTTTGTGAAATCTAATGCATGGCGCATCCCTCAGGGATCGATCAACGCCGAGAGCTTTTTCATTCTTTATGGAACTCATTCTTATTCTATTGCTCAAAAGATCCCTGAATACCGACTGTTTTTCACATCCATTTTAATGCAAATAGCTGTTTGACAAGATCTCGAGGTAGAATCGAAGTTTGTAGTACTTTTATTCATGATCCATAAAGTTGAGTTCCTGTGTTTATATTGATCTTTTTGGGCCGTTTTTTTTTCTGCTTAAGGAACCCTCACTTTTTTTCAGAGAGTATGTCCCATCCGGCATAGCGGTGTTGAGGAACGATGATGGAGAACGGAGCTGGAACACTCGGTCGAAATCACATCTCACTTGAGAATTACAAGGTTCGTCAAGGATAATTGAAATTCTATGATGTTTTGGTGTGAAATTAAAGATGATACTCAAAGTTTTTTTCAATCTGTACTTACATTTTAGGTCAGCCTTCCACAACAAATAAGTTCATGTTCCAAATTTTTCCCGTCGCATGTTTAGTTCAATGTTCATCTTGCTTTATCACCCAGGGAATTTTCTTGAAAAGGAGTAAATGGTAACACTTCGAGGCTCAAGATTTTGCATATCCCTTCCATTTACATAGTATATTTTTTCATTTTATATAACCCGTTTTGACATCTACTGTGCGGATCCCAGCGTTTCCCACATTCGATTCATTTCCTCGCATCCATTGTCTACGAGGATCTTCCGACTTTACGTGTCGCTTCGGTTGCTTCTTGAGGGCTTTCATTTCATCTTAAATTCCGTAGAGTGCTAGTCGAGCAAATCCCTTTGGAGTTTTGACAGAGCCGGGCTGGACCGTTCCCAATTGGATTGCAGAGAGTGATTTTTTCTCAGACAACTTCGGGACCAAGTTCGCGAGTTGGCCCGGAGTGGAATCAAACTAACACCATGCTCGTGATGACGGACATCACTACCTCTGTGCTATCCGTCCTGTTACGCAGCGTATATATGTATATATATATACCTACATTTATACTTCAATGGTGCTGAGAGAACGCGCTATTGTCCTTTCCGCGGAGTAACGCGTTCACCACCACACTTCGCTTAGCGTTCGTTCGCCGCCGCAGACACCTGCGGTTCGGTGTTTTGCAAATACCTCAGCATCATATAAGTTATATTTCGCCATATACCCTGCCACTAAAAGGAGTAGCCAGTAAATAATAAGTTGAAATACATATATGCTGTTTTCATGTGCCTCCCAGCTGTTTACCGCCTCATCGTGGTTGGGAGGTGTTCCTAAGTATCGGGCTGCGATGTACAGCAGGGAATTCACCCCCCCCCCCCCCCCCCCCCCCCCCCCCCTCCCCCCACCCAGCACAGTTTCCTAAGCTGAGAAGAAGTCCAGCGTTTTCGTCAGGAAGCCCAGCTAAGAGTAAACCAGCACGTGGTGGCAAATCCCCCTCCCTCTGAGCCACAAAGGCCGGTGACTGCCTGTGGAGGTGACGGCCTGGGGCAGACTGGCCAGGCTGATCTCGGGACTCCAGGGAACCACAATGGCTAGACCGGCAGAACTCCAAGAAAAAGGGAAACAGTGCTGGGGCAAGTGCAACCACTGAAGACGGACTATACAAAGATTCATGTAAGTTCTCACGGAAATACATTACGTAAGCCTCTACACATCATTGCGAGCTGATTATCTAGTAATCTGCCGTTTTGAGATAGCTGGACTAGATGCTTATCGGTTTGCTTAACGTCTAATAGCCTCGGGTGAAGGTTTATACAGACAGGAATTGTCTCTAATATGTATCAAGTAGATAAGATGGAATTGCGGTAGCTGGAGCTTAGTTTTTGAGGGACTTACAGTTCTCGGAACTTTGTTTTTAACTTCTGTACTTAGTGCCATTCTTTTCGGACTTGATTAAGCCCCGGAGGTGGAATCGAACCACTGACCGTGTGTGTATTGCACGGCACTTCTAGCCACTGTGCTATACGTTCCCTAATATTGTGTACTACATTCAATTCTCTTTAATTCAAGAGATGCAAAGGAATAAAACCTATTCCGCCTTAGCCTATGGCAATAGTATCAGTGAGGACTACTTTCTATCGTTATATATAATGGTAGCCGATTACTTCGTCACTACAACGTAAACAGGACGAAGTAATACAGGGTAGGGGATAGAGGGTGAAGCTCTCGGCGTTGGGAAATCCCTGAGAGATACACCATACATTTGAAGTCATTAACACCGTTGGAAGTGATTGAATGCATATCTTCCCTTTACAATAACTCGCGGTGGTCTACCGATTTTTCGAGCTAATTTGCCGGCCCCGGAGTGATCAACGGCCAGGCGCGCGTAGGGCGCTGGAATCAATCCCATGCGTATCGCAGGGCTCTTTTAACCACTGCACCACACACGAACGATGTAACAGATTGTCAAATTAATGTGCATGTGGGAGGACCCCCTAAAAATTGTCATCACTTAAAAACATAACTCCTTAAGAAGCTGTATAAATAGAGGTTCACTGTGCAGAGGAAATCTTTCCCAGTTTTCTTATTCGTCGTGCAACGAATATTTCATGTCAATCTTAGAAAGGTGCACAAGTTTGGCACCGCCATCCTGACCTTATTTGGGTTCCCGGTGAATTAGAAGATGATGTCACGTTCTCAACGCGGTCAATTCGCATACGATTAGAAGATGATGAGGTTAGTCTCTAACATTCACCTACCACTTCTTCTTCAACATAAAGCAACAGCGATTCAGGTTGTAGAACTGAAGATATCTTCTCCGAATCATCTTCCATTTCTACGTAATCCAACCATACTAATTGGAAAGGATGACCTCACTGCACTTTCTTATCTTCATGAGCCTGCCGGTTTGTTTCGATTTTCCACGTATCTTTCGTTGTCTTCTATCACAAATTTCTGTAAAATCTGTGTTTTTGATGGGTTTCGATAAAAAAAAGCTCTCGGAATTGATCAATCCCTAAGGGATGCTCCATGCATTCGACTTCATTAAGCATCGTTCGGAGGTGATTGAATGCATATCTGGCCCTACAATAACTCGCGGTGACCTATCGATGTGTCGAGCCATTCTGCTATCCTTTCAGGCAAGTTTGGTACCATTTGCTGACCCCGGAGGGATGGAAGGTTTGGTGAGCTTGGGACGTGGAGATCGACCCATGTGTATTACAGGGCGCATCCTACCACTGCGCCACACGTGCTCTATTGATTTTGATATAAGAATTAAATTTTTAAACACTGAAATTTTGCGCTTAACTTGAGTGGAATTATTTTTTAGTCCTCCACAATCTACAAGTGCGATTCATAGATCGCGAATGCATCTACACATATTGTGGTATAGTCTTAGTAGCCATCAACCCTTACGCTGAATGTCCTCACTTGTATGGGGAGGAGGTTATACAGGTATGTCATTTTCTGCAGTTGTTTTCCTCTCCTTCAGTGAGCTTTTCTAGGTCTACAAAGGTATGGGTAAGCAAGTACGCGAACTTGATCCTCATATCTATTCTGTGGCTGAAGAAGTGAGTACAGAAGAGATATCGTTAAAGTTTTTTCTAAGTATTTCAATATAATTTAAAATAGTGATATTTGTTCTATGAAAGCGGGTGTAGCATAGTGGTTGGAGGCTCCTTGCAATACACATGGGATCGATCCCGGCTTCCCACACTCACCAAGCTTTCCATTCTGCTGAGGTCGGCAAATTGGTACTAGACTTGTCTGGGAGGATAGTAGCACCGACTGGATTCATCGGTAGCCTACCGCGAGTCATTGTAAAGGCCAGATACGCATTCAGTTACCTCCAACGATGCTTAGTGAAGTCGAATGCATGAAACACTCCTCAGGAATTGATCCACACCGAGAGCTTTATTCTTTATTTATTTATTTATTCCATGTGATGAAAACAACTGAGGTGAGAAGGTAGGAAACTACCTTCTTCCTTCTTTTTGTCTTGAAGTGTTTATTTGTCAAGTTTAGGCCTACAGTGATTTGGTCGAGTTCAACAAATGCCAATCGATTATTGTGAGTGGTGAATCTGGAGCTGGCAAAACCGTTTCTGCGAAATTTGTGATGAAGTTCGTCGCCGTCATGTTTCTTACATAATATTCTAATATTCCAGTACCTGCGCCAGTAGCACTAGGACTGGTAGAATGCATTTTTTACCGGCCTATTATTTCTGTAATTTACCCCTTTCAGATATTTTGCTTCTATTGCTGGCCATCGTGTAGGAAGCGCTGGTGTCGAAGATCGTGTTCTAGCCACCAACCCTATTATGGAAGCGATAGGCAATGCTAAGACTGTAAAGTATGTATCTGTGTCTTTAAATCTTTTTATACATATATATGTACAATATACATATGTATGTGTGTATATAAATATGTATATATGTATATATGCATATATATAGGGACGGATAGCACAGTGGTAGCGATGTCCGTCATCACGACCATGATGTTAGTTGACTCCGCTCCGGGCCAACTAAGACCCTCATCTCTCCTGGGTCGGGGACTTGGTACCGGGCTTATCTGGAAAAAAATCACTCTGAAACCCAGTTGGAAACGCTCCGTCCCGGCTATCTCAGGACTCCAGAGAGAATGGCTAAACGAGCACTCTACGACATTGAAGGTGAAATGAAAATCCTCAGGCAGCAACCGAAGCAAAGCGGAAAGGTGGAAGATCTTCGTGGATAATGGATGCGAGGAAACGAATAGAGGGTGAGAGTGCTGGGGTGCGCACAGTTGACGTGAAGACGGGTCATATAAAATAAGATTAAATTGAGTAAATAAAATAATACGTGTATATATATATATTTTTCCGGCGGTTTACCTTCTCATTGTGATTAGGTGGTGTTCCTGGGTGTCGAGCTACGATGTACAGCGAGGCATTCACCCCGCCGGCAGGGTCTCCCAAGCTGAGAAGTCCAGAGTTTCCATCGGAAAACCCAGCTAAGAGTAAAGTAATACTAAGATCCACCACCGTCCTTGTATGAAACTAGTCGCATGGTGGCAAATCTCCCTCTGATCCACAACGGCGTCGACTAGTCGTGGTGGCGGCAACCTGGGACAGACTTTGGCCAGGCTGTTCCAGGGAACCACAGTTGCTAAACCAACAAAACACCGAAAAAGTGGAGATTATGTTGGGGCCTGTACAACCAGTAAGGAAAAGCCATCAAAGTATCAAAGTAAATAAGGTGTAAAATAAAGAGTATATATGAATATATGTACATATATACATGTATGTGTGCATATACATATACTTGGGCGTACCCTTGTAGATCAAAGCGAGGCCGTCGTGGATCAAAGGGGGGTTTGCCACCATGCGACTAGTGTGACACTAGGACAGTGGCGGGTCCTAGTATTGGTTTGCTCTTAGCTGGGTTTCCTGATGGAAACACCGGACTCCTTCTCAGCTTGGGAGACCGTGCCCTCAGGATGAACACCACCGCTGTACATCGCAACTCGACACCCAGGAATACCACCCAGCCATGATGTGAAAGTAAACCAAGATGTATAGGATATATATATATGTACATATATATGCGTATGTATGTTTTTAGGAATGACAACTCCTCGCGTTTCGGCAGGTTTATCCAGATAAATTTTAGTGATAAGTTCACTATTTCTGGTGCAGAAATGAAGACATACCTGCTCGAAAAAAGTCGCCTTGTTTTCCAGGTAGGGTCAGCGTTACTTCCTGTGTTTGAGAGTAGATTTGCATTTGCAGCTTATATAATCGTTTCTTAATATCTATTTATTTAGGCTCAACGGGAGCGCAACTACCACATATTTTATCAGATGTGTGCAGCTCGAGAACACCCGTTACTTCTTGACTTCTCACTAGGTAATAAGGTTCGAGTTCATTAATCAGTTCTCATTTTCCTCCCAAGTTAAGTGCTGTCGTGTTCGGTTGAGTCGTGAAGAAAATCTGAAACACTTTATAAAGCAGTGGAAGTCTAGTATTTATTATTCGGAATTTGTTTATACTCCAGTATTTCATTTATTAGGCATTGACCGTTTCTAACCTTCTTTGGAGTTGCCTTTAATGCCATGGGTTTCCATATTAACGTGTTATGAGCGAGTGGTCGGAAATTCTTAAGAATAATCGTCAGTTTTTATTTACTGCCCACTCTTTTTTAATGGCAAGGTACTATGTGAAATATGACCATAATGAGGCTGAGATATCTGCAAACAGCACATCGGAACACCTAGCCACGATGATGTAGTAAAGCGTTGGTAGCGGCGGTAGTATTGCAGCCTAGAAATCTTTTCTATTGAAGTTGTGGAATTTCAAAGCTTTTGAGTTTGAGTATTGAAAAATTTTTCCTTAACTAAGGGTTTATGTCTCTATTGAATAACCTTGCAAAAGGAATTTAATGCACTTTCAAATTGTCGCTGCTAAAACTTAAAACTTAAGTTACTGTGCAATGCGTGTTCCTACCATCCTAGTGATTGCTTCAGTTTAATCTTATCTAAGACGTGTGTGTTGCTTGTAGACTTATCATTAAGTTTAACTTTTCATTTACTCGTATTTTTTTGAGCAAACGCGAGGTGTTATTGTTCTTTGTTCACGATTAAGCTGACGTTTCGGCGAATTTCGCCTTCTTCAGAGCCTGGAAAGGTCAAGTTGATAGCAACTCACTCGGCCAGACGCCTCCATAACCAAACAAAGAAACCCCAAACCAAGATTTCAATCACTTTGAACACGGCTTTGCACACTCACCGCTTTCTATGAGGTCTCCACTAAGTATGTCACGTAGAAATTCGAAATTCGGAATTCGAATTTTCATTTACTACCTACTTTTGTTTTTCACGGCAGGGTGTACGAAATTGAACCACGGTGGTGCTAAGATATTTGTAGAACTCCGGACTGCAGGTGTCTGCGGTGGAGATCCATCCCATTAGTACCCTTTCCAGGGGGATAACGCGTTCACCACCGCACCATGCCGGTGCTTTATTTCTCCTTTCTTTCAGCCAGTTTTCTATTTACTTATCACTAAGTTTTAGGTCCCAGTTATGTGTACTGGTATACTGCTCAGGGTGGTGATTACGAAATTCCTGGCGTCAACGACAGCGACAATTTCCTTGAAACTTTAAAGGCATGAAGCACAGTCGTTTCGTTGGAACGTACTTCTGTCATTTGTCACATCGTTTAACAAACGTGTTTTCTTTAGGCGCTCGATGTATTGGGATTTGACCAACAGAAACAAAGGGATATCTTTCGAATACTGAAGGGTATTCTTCTTCTTGGCAATACAGATTTCAAGGAACATGGGAACGAATGTGTGGTCTCGGTATGATTAAATGTCTAATATTTTTTTATGTGTCAGCGGTTTTTTTACATTAGATTTAAGAATATATATAAACCATGTTATTTTCAGCCCGTGAGTGCAACTGAGATAGCCCAGTTAAGCGATGATTACAAAATTGATGAAACTCAGTTACGGTTGTGGTTGACAACTAGAGAAATCTGTGCCGCTGGAGAAATTGTAAGAATGGTGCTAGAACCTAAGGAGGTAAAACCAGTTCGTAACGGAAATTGTTATTTGTTGGACTAATGTTTTTTCCACACTATTTTTGTATAGCTTTCTAATTTGCCGTTAACACGTTGGCGGTTGTGCCTTGTTGGTATGCATAACGTTTCTTTTTTATTGTGCTCCATTTTTATAGCTTGCTTTTAACACTATGGCCACCAGATGTGCGTTTAGCCTAGCGGTTAGGGGCGTCCTGCAATACAAATGGGATCGATCCCCGCACCCTATGCTCGCAAAGCCTTCCATCACTACCAGGGTGGGCAAATTGACATCAGACCTATCTGGTAGGATAGCAGCACTGGCTCGATGCATCGGATGGCCACCGCGGCTCATTGTATGTGGCCAGATTTACATTCGTTCACCTTTCACGCTGCTTGAGGAAGTAGGAAGCGTCGTACGTGCTTTACGGATTGATCAAATCGGCGCCAATGGGTTTATCCTTCATCCTTTACCCACTATGGTGGTTACTGTTAATACGCTCGCCAACGCAAATCTTATTTTTCCAGGAAACCTGCTTGATGTGTCATTTCGTTTCATTAAGATATTTATGACCGTTTGAATTGATTCTAGTGTAAACGTAGTAGAAATTAACTGCACCCTTCAATGTCAAGAAACACATGTAGGCGGATAGCCAGCCTTACTAGCTGGAATAAAAATCTGCGCTCATTTTTCACCGATGTTCCAGCATTTCGTTTTCTTTTGTGATAAAATTCTGATTTTCTTCGTATTTTTGTTGAGCAAACGCGAGGTGTTACTATTCTTTGTTCACGATTAAGCTGACGTTTCGGCGGATTTCGCCTTCTTCAGAGCCGCTTTCTATGAGGTTTCCACTAAGTATGTCACGTAGAGACCAACCCCACAGAAATCACGTGGAAGTATAATGTCTGAAATTAAAATTCTGATTTATTGTGGCCCACCGTTGATTTTCTTCGTGAAAGCTCCTGTTTCAAATGTTTTTCTCTGCTTTTTAAAATACCTGCTTAGTCGCGCATGTCTCTTACCGAACGATAAAAAAAGGACAAAGCTATCGGCGTTGATCAGTTTCTGAGGGATGTGCCATGCATTCGACTTCATTAGGCATCGTTGGAGATGATTGAAGGCACAACTGGCCTTCACAATGACTCGCGATAACCTACCGATGTATTGAGCCAGCGCTGCTATCCTCCCAAACAGGTCTGGTACCGATTTGTCGACCCTGGAGGGACGGAAGGCTTGGTGAGTTTGGGACGCAGTGATCGACCACATGTGTATTGCAGGGCGCTTCCGACCATTGCGCTACGCGCGCCCTATGTCACTAGTATCTTCCACATATCTGTTTCAAAGACTTCAATCAACGCGTTTTTGATTCCTATTCTGTTCCACTTTTTTGCTGAAAACGTTGTTTTCCAAATGTATTCTTCAGGCTATTCGCTATCGTGATGCCCTTGCCAAATTAATCTATGAACAACTGTTCTGTTGGTTTGTTAAACGCTGTAACGATGCTCTGATAGAAAAGGAAACGAGAACTTCTCGTCGGCGGAATTTCATAGGCGTGCTCGATATTTACGGGTTTGGTTTGCTTCACATTGTGCCATTTCTTACCTCGTACATGCCCAGATGGGCGCGTGTAACGCAGTGGTTGGGGGCACCCTGAAATACACATGGTATGGGTCCCCACGTCCCAGACCCACCAAGCCTTCCAACCTTCAGGGGTCGACAAATTGGTGCCAGACTTGTCTGGAAAGATAGCAGTACTGGCTCGACACATCGGTAGGCCACCGTGAGTCATTGTAAAGGCCAAATATGAATCCAATCACCTCCGAACGGTGCTTAATGAAGTCGAGTGCATGACGCATCCCTCAGGGAGTGATCAACGCCGAGAGCTTTATCCTTCATTTTTTTTACGTGTGCACATACATTGTAGCATTGTGACTGGGTTTTAATTTAGCTTTGAGACCTTCGTTGTGAACAGCTTCGAGCAGTTTTGTATCAATTACGCGAACGAGAAACTTCAGCAACAGTTCAACCAAGTAAGGGTTTTCTTGGCGTTTGATCGATTTTTGAAGACAGCAAGTTCTTATCCAGTTGTATGCATCGAGAATTCTCTTTCAGCATGTGTTCAAACTGGAGCAAGAAGAGTATGAACGTGAAGAGCTTTCTTGGGTTCGTATTGATTATTACGACAACCAACCGGCAATAGATCTGATAGAAGGAAGACCGGGACTTATTGACTACCTCAATGAGCAGTGCAAGGTTTACGACATTCTTCTGACTTATTTGTGTTATTACTGTGGGTAATGTGTTATCCCAAAATTTGTAATACTCTTTTGACTTTAAGCTTTAACATAACTTGGTTCGATGCCGATTTATGCTCCCCAAATCAATGCCATTGATGGGTGATTGGTGATAGCACCTATAGTGCAATAAAATGGCTGAGAGAAAGGCAAAACGAAAGACTCGCATGGTATGGTGGTGAACACGTTAGCCACCACAAAGGGTAACGGTGTGTTCAGTCCTCACCGCAGACACCAGCGGTCCGGGGTTTTGCAAATACCTAAGTACTACTGTGGTTATATATATTTATATCAGTACTGGTGTGTTATTTCTTTTGACTTATTTATGTCTTAATACTGATTTTTAATCGTCTAGGTGGTTAATGGATCAGATTCTGGTTGGCTGAGTCAAATGACATCATGTTCCACATTGAAGAAAAACAGCCAACTGCAGATGCCACGTATAAAGAGTTCTAGATTCATAATCAAACATTTCGCGTCAGATGTAGGTTGTACATTTCAGCAAGTGACTTGATTTCGTTTAATGGTATTTTTAGGTTGCATACTCGATTGAAGGTTTTGTGGAAAAAAACAAAGACGCTGTCAGTAAACAGTTGCTGGAGTTGGTATTAACGACAAGGGTAAGCTTATCAGTGCTACTTGCTCAGACATTGTGCTAATGATCTCTCTCGTTCATGGAGCAGTTGCTACATTTCTAGATTCCCTTATAGTTTTCTCTACTTCGTGAAGTTCTTGGGTCAATGGCAATATTCGAAGATACTGCACATGGCAAGCAAAGTTGTAAGAAAACCGTTGCTGGTCAAGTGAGTTCTTGAACAATAATATGTTTAACTTCAATGATGCTGAGATATTTGCAAAACTCCGGGCCGCAGGTGTATACACATTGAAGTTATACTTCGCAGTTTATATCCTGCCGTTAAAAAGAGTAGGCAGTAAATAATAAGTTAAAATAGTATGTTTGTCTCTCAACGGTTTATCGCCTCATCGTGGCTGAGAGGAGTTCCTGGGTGTCCGGCTGCGATGCACAGCAGTGAGATTCATCACTCAGCATGGTCTCCTAAGCTTAGGAGTCCGGCGTTCCAATCAGGAAGCCCAGCTAATAATAAACCAGTACCATAATCCACCACTCTCCTGGAATCAAACTAGTCGTATAGTGGGAAATCTCCCTTTGGTCCACAAGAGCGGCGATTACCTGTGGCAGACGTTGGCCTGGCTGACCTCATACTCTAAGGAACCACAATGGCTAAGCCAGCACAACTCCGAAAAAATGTAATTTATGCTGAGGATTGCATAAACAGTGAAGATGGGCCATCCAAGTGACCAAATAGATAATATATTTACTAATCTCTATATTTATGATTCCTATGTTCCATATTGTTTCTAGTACTGAGTTGTCCATTGCAGTTCCGTGATTCTCTGTGTGATCTAATGAAAGTGCTTTGTAGCACTCGGCCTCACTATGTGCGCTGTATCAAACCAAATGATGGCAAAGAGAAGTAGGTCTCTTTCCGTATTGTGATGACTGCCACAAGTTCGATGCTTTTGAGGATTGTCTCTTGATAATTTCTGGTTGGCAATAACGATCTTAAATCCCATAAACCCGTTTTTTCTATCAGTGAAGCTGGAAGGAAACTTTGAGTACATATTTTTGTTGATATAAACCGATTTAGGTTTTATTTCGAACCAAAACGCGCCATAGAACAGCTGCGAGCTTGTGGAGTATTGGAAACTGTTCGCATCTCTGCTGCAGGATTCCCAACAAGGTCGCTTTCGTTCAGAATTTATCCGAAGTATCGATCGATGTTAAAAATCCTTTGTTTGATATGATCCGTCTTTGATTTTGATGTCTTAGATGGACGTACGAGGAATTCGCTCGTCGTTACCGTGTCCTGTACATTGAGAGTAAATCTCTGTGGCGTGATAAGCCGAGAATTTTCGCCGAGCGAGCTTGTCATAAACACCTTGGAGTCAGTCTCGCTATCTTTCCTAAGAATATTGTACATATTTAATTGATACCGTTAACGTGGTACCGTGCTTTCAGGAGGGTCGATTCGCACTTGGAAGGACGAAAGTCTTTTTTCGAACTGGCGAAGTCGCGTTGTTAGAACGTGTCCGTGTTGAAATCTTAAGTTCATCGGCTATAATGATACAATCATGTTGGCGTCGGTATGTTGCGAGGGCGAAATATTTGACTCTGAGAAGAAGCCTCCTTACAATTCAGGTTAGTTTTTAGCCTTTTTGCCACCTTTCTTTCTTGTAGTGCTGTGCGGGAAATCAAACTCTCTTACCTTTATACTATAACGGTTAAGGTCTTCCTCAAAACTTATTATATATTTCGGTTGTTCCATACGGATACCATAGTGGTAGTGATATCGGTCATCACGAACATAGTGCTAGTTCGTTTCCACTCCGGACCAACCAAGCCTCTCATCCCTCCACGATCGGGAAATTGGTACCAGCCTTGTAGGGAAAAAATCACTGCAATCCAAATGGGAGCGCTCCAGCCCGGCTTTTTCAGGACTCCAGGGAGAATCGATTCGACCAGCATTCTACGCCATTCAAGATGAAATGAAAATCCCCAGGCAGCAACCGAAGTCACACGTAAAAGTTGAAAGATCTTTGTGGATAATGGATCTGAGGAAATGAACCGAGTGTGAGAACTGCTGGTATCCGCACAATAGATGTGAAGAGGAGTCGTATAAAAATAAAAACGAATTGTTCCATGTGTTCATTTCTTTCGTAATGCTAAGTAACCTTCTTCCTAAGCAATCGCGAGGATACTATATAGTCCACTTTCTAATCCAATGCCGAGGTTAATAGCAAGTCGATCCTGGGAACCATCCTTCTTCCTTTTATGTGTTTTTGAAGATATTCCCTGTCTTTTCGCCACTGACTTACGCAGTTTAGTGTTATTTGATTTTTCTAGTCCAGTTTAATAGAAAAGTATGATTGGCGAGCACATTATTTAGCCATCTAGGTGGAAACCGCTTAGATCACGCTTCTGTGTTTTCGCTCAGATTTTTGATCGATTACTCAAATATTCTGGACATTACCCACGAACTTGTTCATTTTATATTTGAATTTGGGGCTAGAATAGCGCACTGGTTAGTAGTGCCTTCGATCAGGAAGCAAAAGCGCTAGTTCGTTCCCCGCCTCAAAACTCTCCTCCAATCCACGTGGGAACGTTTAAATCTGGTTATCTCCAAGATTATAAGGAGAATCGACTCGACCAGCATTCTACGACATTCATGAAGAAGACGAAACTCTCAAGCAGTAGCTGAACAACACGCTAAATGCTCGAAGTTGTGGATGACGAATACAACGAAAAAGAATTGAATGCAAGAAGTGCTGGGATCCGCCCAATAGATGTGATGACGAGTCATGTAAAATAAAAACAGAAGAATATATTTGAACTCAGCTCTTTTTTAGGCGGCCAATAGAGCTTTTATTGCTGTCAAACAATTTTTCTAGGCAGCTACTAAAGCTTTTATTGCTGTCAGACGACTGTTCTATCTGCAAATGCATCGAGCCGTTATTGTCATTCAGACGTGTTTCCGGTATGATTTATATGATTTACAGCCTGCTTCAGCACATTCCACCTTTAGAACTTCGTTTTTTATTAATGGTAACCATACCATTTTCGGATTCCTACACTTTTTTTTGCAGTCGCTATGTTTGTGAAAGCCAATATCGTAAACTTCGCAATACCGCCGTGCTGATCCAAGCTCATTATCGTGGCTTTAAAGTTCGAGCCTTCGTCAAAATGGTTAGTACAACCTTATCACAACTGGTGGCACAGCTGGAAGTTTCTTCTCCTTATTGTTTTATGAGCGTTTCTTCCATCGTAATTCAGATGCGCTATGAGAGCTCAGCAATCACCATTCAAAGATACTGGCGTGGATACTTGGTCCGTCGGGAGGAAATCAGACAGCGGAAGAGAATCGTGCTTGTCCAATGTTGCGTCCGACGATGGCTTGCGAAAAGGCGTCTTCGTGAACTTAAGGTTTTTTCTAGAATATATTGTTACAGCAAGGTACTTTTCTCACTAGTACGTTATGTAACCCATTCGTGCTTTGTGTTGTATAAGATAAAACAGTCTGGTTATGAAGATACTGATTTTCACATCCCTCTCGGGTCGGGAATAATGTTCATGCAGGCTTTAAAACGTTCTATGCTATGAATTTTCGGAACCCTGACATCTTCTTAATTCTAAATATTTCCTCTGATTTCTGAACGGATTAACTTAGGTGTAGCATCTTTACGTTCTCAGTGCAGTTTTACAGCTGTAAATTTATGAGGGTTTGTTCCATTCGTTTCTGAAAACGAAGAAGGTTTGCTGTTTTGAAAACAGTGCGTCATTTTTTTTTAATCTTTTCTTATACTTTCAACCTTGTCTTAGATGAATTGATTAATTTGGCATAGGCTTATTCTCAGTGCGTTCAATTTTTCCCTTTCGTTTGACGAGACGTTTTGGGCGGTCGGTTAGTTATCATGTTCGCTACTTTTTCAGATACTATTTTCGGCGCATAGTTTTGGAATATGGCTTGCAACCTGTAAGAAGGGTAGATTCAATTACTTCCTAGAAGAAAGCTTATGTATTCAGTGTTATCTTTTTTAGTAGTGAGATTTAGTTCTTGTGAAGGAAAACGTTGGAAGATCTCGAAATCATCAAATTCTTACAACTTTTAAGAAATTTGCTTAAAATTTGTCCACCGATGTTTAGTTAAAAAGAATTTTATCAATGGAAATAGAAATCATTAAAATCTACACATTTTTGCCAACAAGAAATAGGTTTGTGTATTTCGGTTGTATAGAACTCTGGAGTTCTAAGGACGATGATGTCGTTCAAGGCAAATTTGGTCTCGGGTGGTCTCCGAAGTATTTCTCGTACAGGGTTTCATCGTGATCCTTGACGAAGTGGAGTTCGATAGGCGAGAGGCCTGCTGGCGAGTGTGGGGTACAACGCTTCGTATGCGTGGGGGCTTCGTAGCCCAATTTTTGAACCATCGGTTGCACGACCTTTCTGATCTACAATGCGTTGCACGGTCCTAGAAGTTTCTGGTGCACTTTGTCGATACTTCGTCGCTGTAATCATTTCACTGAGATTTAGGAAACTGATGGATTTGGCCAACTGTGGATCATCAAATAGTTCGTATGACCTTTTGGTGTAGTTTCCACTTTGCGAAGTGCTGTGGGGCTTCATCGCTCTCCAATCACTGAGGGCATCGTTACCGTTTGCCCTAGATTATCCATTTCTTGCTACACTTCGCAATGCAATTGTAGAACTAAACTTTTTTTTTGATTGCGCAGGAAAACTCCCGCAATCCCTCAGAGAGGTGATCCTTTTTGGTTCTTATTCATTTCACACGTCATTCATTTGTCGAGCTTCTTCGACTTTCCAGTTTTCTTTGGAGGCTCTGAAACAGTTGAGGTGCTTGGAGTGAGTTTTTTGCAAGTCGCAGTTCCGCGTGTGTTCGCTTCGGCCTTCATTTCACAAACGCCTCAACTCATCGCTGTCAGTATAAGGAGGACCTCCGCCATGTGCCTCATCTTAAAGCTGGGATTCGCTGCAAGAAAAAATTTTGAAGTCAATGTTGTACCGTTCATTCGTTCACACTTCGTGATCTATTATCTCATGAATGTTTCGAGCCCCTTATGCTACATTGAATACAGTTTTTTGACGGAAAAGAGTAGCGCAGTGGTTAATGATGCCGCTGATCAAGAAGCAAGGGTTTTAATCCGATCCCTCCTCAAGGCTTCTCCAATCCACTTGGGAAGGCCTTAGCTCGGGTATCGCCAAGATTGCGAGGATCGGTTCGTCGAGCTCTACGGTGATCATAAAGATGAGGTTCTCATGCAGCAGCCGAAACAGCGAAATGTCCGAAGACCCTTGCGAGCGATGAATACGGGAAAATGAACCGAATGCAGTAAGTGCAGGGACCGAACAAGAAGAATAGTAAAAATTTGCCGCAGTGGTCAGAGACGCCCTACGAGACACCTGGAATCGATCCAGCGCCCCAGACTCAACAAGCCTTCCATCCCTCCGGACTTGGGAAACTAGTACCAGACTATTCTGGGGCGATAGCAGCACTGGCTCGATACATCAGTAGGCCACCGAGAGTTATTGTAAAGATCAGCATGCATTAAATCACCTCTAACGATGCTTAATGAAGTCGAGTACATGGCACATCCGTCGAGGATTGATCAACGTCAGGAGCTTTATCCTTTATCTTTTAGTAAAAATTGCAATTTTACGTCTGTTTCTAACCCTAGAACTAGTAAAAATACAATTTACATTATAGTGGAATGGTACTGTGGGAGAGTGGGTAGAATAAACTCTGCGGGAGAAAAATGTAATATGACGGCATCCGAAATAAAATTCTTGTGTGAACACATGGGGGAAAAATGAGATAATTTATTCTGCATTAATTTCCGAACAATGTGTATCTCTTTAACAGATCGAGTCGAGATCTCTGGTTCACCTACAGAAGCTTAACACCGGTCTTGAGAACAAGATCATTGATTTGCAGATGAAACTCGACCATCAGGTGAGTATTTTAGAATTAGTTCGATTATTTGTGTCCTTTCCAGAAAAAAAAAGTCTTGAAACCACCAGTATCTTAGATGTTGACTGCGTCCTACCGTATACCAGCAACTTGATGGAAATTGAATAGTTTATGTTGGAATTATTTAAGCAACCGTGCCATTTAAGTGGACGGATTGGTAATAGTTTCATTTTGAAACATCTCTGTAATTGAGCGAGGCAGTTCCTTCTTTTTGAATACTGGTGTAAAACTGTTCAACGTGAGTAGCGCCCAAATAAGTGATTGAACTTGCCAACTATAAGGCTCTACTACGGAGTTTCTGAAAGTACAAGTAGTAGGTATAGTGGTGTAGCGCATATTATTGGAAGGTTATAAATGGTAAAACGAAAGCATTTGAAATAATATTAATAGTAAGGAGACTTCTGCCAACGGTTTACCGCCTCATCGAGGCAAGGAGGTGTTCCTGGGTGTTGAGCTGCAATGTACAGCTGGTGGATTCATCCTACAGCAGGGTCTCCCATATTGACAAGGACTCCGGCGCTTCCAATAGGAAGTCCAGCTAAGAGTAAAACAACACCGAGCTGCTGCACCGTCCTGGTATCAAACTAGTTGTATGGTGGCAAATTTCCCTCTGATCAACAAGGGCTGCGGTTGCCAGTGGTGGTGACGACCTGATGCAGATTTTGGCTAGAGTAACCTCGGGACTCCAGGAAAACGCTAGCGGACTGAAAAGGAAACCTTTTGAAGATTGAAACCTTTCGTTTAACAAATACCATCTTCGTGACATTTCCATATTATCAGCCAAGGTGATGGATGGTAGATAATTTCGTCATAAAACCATTGTCGTCATTAGTTTTTTATGAAGTGTGAATGTTTGGTTTCTAATGATTCACTCCCTCTTTACAGCTGCTGTCACAATATCGAAGTTTGTTGCATGGCAAAATTTCTTTCTGAGTTAAAAAAATCGAAATGAAACGTCTGAACTGATTTAAAGAAAGAAGAGCAGCAGTAATGGTCGAAGCTGCAAAGGCTGGGAAAAGCATTCGCAAAGCCCACCGAAGCTTCGCCAGTTACGAGACCAAGTTGAATGCACTCCAACGCCCAGATGGAATAGTTACAGCGTCCAGAAAGGCAATGGAGAAAATCATTCATGAATACTACTCAGATCTCTTCGATACCGTTTGAATGCAACGTCCCTACTCAGTGGAAGACCAACAAGGGGTGTTATTGTTCAAGGAAGGTATACCTACACCGTATAGGCAATTATCGCCCAATGTGCTTGCTGTCTGTCGTCTATAAACTTTTCACTCCAGTCATCGTAAACAAAATTGACAGAACAGTGGACGAAAGACAGCCATGTTAGTAAGTAAGGTTTCGAAAAGGATTTAGTACGATGGACCACATCCACACGATAATAAGGCTCATTGAAGTATCGCGAGAGTACAAAAGACCGCTCCGTCTCGCTCTGATCGATTTAAAGACGGCCTTTGACTCAGTTGAAATAGAAGCAGTCATGGATCCCCTTGGTAGTCAAGGAGTCCCTACTCAATGCATAAAGATTCTTCGTGAGCTGTACAAAAATTTCACAGTCAGTATATCGCCATTTTGCAACGATATTATCAATCATTGATGTCAAAACAGGAGTTAGACAAAGCGACACCATTTCGCCAAAATTATTTATCACCGCCCTCCAGAACGTCATGCGAACATTGGAATGGGATAATATGGGCGTGAAAATCGATGGTCGACAGTTACGCCATCTTCGCTATCTGATGACATCGTCCTTATAAAACTAAACATTAGCCAAGCGGAACATGTGCTTCCCGACTTTGTTAGAACCTGTGGAAAGATTGGTCTTGAACTAAATTTCATAAAAACGATGATCATGAGGAACAGATTGGTTTCGCATGCACCATTCACGCTCAACGGAACGAATGTGTCTGAATGCTCCAGTTATGTCTAAGTCGTGAAATCAACATGTTGAACGAGTTAGCTTCAGAGTTGAGCAGAAGGAAACAAGCGGCACGGAGAGCAATCGAGCATCGAGGATCTAGTGAAGAGGACAAAGAACACCCGATTTTGTGCCCACCTTTTCGACTCGATGGTACTTTCTGTTCTAACGTATGCGTCAGAAACCTGGCCGTTGCGTAAGAAGGATGAAAGATTAGTGTTATTGAACGAGCAGTCGAAATGGCGATGGTAGAACTGTCCCGTTTCACACAAGTAAGGGAAGGGATCCGAAGCTCCGACCTGCATCAACGATGAGAAGTCAAAGATACCGCTCTGTGCGCCAAACAGTCGAAGATAAGGTTAGCCGGACACGTAATGTTTATGAATGACAACCGATAGACAGGAGCCGTTAGTGACTGGATTCCTCGGGATGTCAAATGCACTGCAGGATGACCACCGACCCGATGGTCAAAGTTCTTCGCGAAACGCCTAGAAGAAAGATATGATGCTCACTGAGTCCCTAGAGCGACCCACTGGGCTACTCTTGCACGCGACAAGGAAAAATGGAAGATTTACTGGTGCCCGCTCAAGTCACTCGGCGATCAGCGGAACTATAGGTGATAGAGGTGAACTATGGCATATAATCAAGCGAGTTAGCCATTCCATATACGATTTAGAACGGCTTATTTTCACTTGTTACAGTTGCTGTAGTGAAGAAGTTATTAGCTGGGTTATCTAGCCGTAGACATAAAAAGCGAAGGGCTCAAAATCAGATCAAAGCAGAGGTCAATAACACGGTGAAGAGAAAGGCGAAATGAAGGACTCGCATGGTGTGGTGGTGAACACGGTATCTCCAGGAAAGGATAATAGCGTGTGTGTTCCTCACCACAGACACCAGCGGTACGGAGTTTTGCAAATATCTCAACGTCTTTATGGTTATATTTCAGAGCAAATTATTTATATATCTATGCGCTTCACTTGTATTCACTTGGAATTTGTTGATATAAGTGAAGGGTTGTCAATGAGAGTGAGTTATGGAAGTTTATCCTTTATCCTTTAGGTGAAGGTAGAGAGTAATGTTGTTGACACTAAGCTGTCACTTTTTGCACTTTTTGAATGCATTTCGTTTACAGACAAGCGAAAGAAAACGTCTTGCGGCCAGTGAAGTGTTGTTGGAGAAACTACGCACAGAAGTGGCGACGTTGGAATCAGAAAGGTTTGATTTTGCTAAAGGATTAATAAACAATGTTGGAGTGAAATTTAATCCAAAACTTTCACCATTTCTAATCTTTTCGTGACGGTACTTGTTTTTTGGTAGTTGTCGGTAATTTTCCGATAACTGCAACAGTTCAGAACTAAGTCACTTAACAGGCTCAAAGAAGTAGCTTTTCTATAACGCATCAAGACTTTACATGAGTCTTATAGAACGTTCCGGATTTTAGATTGCTTTAGAATTAATTTCTTCGGAAAAAAGAGAATAAGAGAGGAATGAGAAGGAAAGGAAAGAGGAGACAAAAAACAGAGGGAAAAATTTAAAAAAAAACTGTGCTAGAACTTTCGAAAATTTTTATGCAGGCACGGCAACTACAAAAACCACTGACAAGTCTGGAATGCTTGGTGTTCTGCTAATGTTCTGATTGTTTAAATGGCTTCTTGTTAAAAGAATGACCCTAAGCGAGCAAAAATTGAGAGCAAAGACGTTTCTTAGATTCCAGAAAATTGGAATTTCATCTTGAAAGACTGAGAGAACCTTTTTTGGATAACAATAATTTATGGATTTTGTACGTTTTCTTTTCAATTTATAAAATTAGCCATGAGTTCAAGTGCGTTGGTTCGAAATTTTAATCGGCCACTGACGTGCGGTTGAGAGTCTGTATATAGTAGGAACACTCGGATGCGTCTCAGCTGCCGCAGTCGTTCTACAAACTTGGGTTACGTATTCCCCATTGCCTACACGCTGGTCGCTCGACATAAATTTTTGGTACAGTATGTTCCGCCAATGACACCAGCATTATACCACCTTGCTAGGATGCGGATTTAGTGTCGGCTGAGCCGGTGTCTGTTTTCTTCACAGTAGCCACGAATTCTAGCGCGCATTGATCGAACGAAGCAACCAGCTGAGAACACCGATTCCGACGACACAGTAGCATGGTCAGATGACGTTTAGTATGAAATTCATGCGTTAAGCACTGTACATCAGTTCAGTACGCTCAAATGCTACTTAATAAACACTTGCTGAAAGTGGAGTACCTCTACAAATTCACACGTAGTAGCGCCGAAATGCCGTTTTGTTGGCAGAAGAAGCGTGAGGTCAAGCCAGACACTCGGAGTCCTCAGCTTCCCAGTAGGAAGGAGAAAAGCTTTTTCAAGCTGTTGCACTATTTTCTCGCTAACTCAATGAGTCTCTTTCCTTAAAAAACTTTTCGAAGCGTATACTTTTTCAGAAATGAATGGAAGTTGACTGCTCAGAGAGCTGAAGAGTTAGCTTTGGAAGTTGAGCGTCTTAAGACAACGTGCGAAGTGAAGGAGGCACAGAAAAGTGAGCTGAGAGCAAGAATTCACGGCCTAAACTGTAGCTTAGAGCAGGTATTACTTTTATCACTTCTCTTCCTCGACATCAAGTTCGGTTTTTTAAATCGGCGTCTTATGCATGTCGTACTCCAGCGTGGATTTTTTAGGTGAAAGCAGAGAGTTCTCAAAAAATAAACGAGTTGATGGAGAGATTGGACATTTCTACGGGAAATACCACGAAGTTGGAGGACGATTTAACGAAAACTCGAACTCTTCTTGCATCCGGTATTGCCTTAATGCACTTATATACACTAATTTGTTTCTTTTCGGTTTTTATTTTATTAACCAAATCCTCATTCCAGAGAGTGAGCGTCGTGGGGTCATCGAATATGAAATGGGTTTGATGCGAGAACAGTTGCTGCAGAATGCGAATCTTCTCGCTTCTCCGCATTTCAGTCGGTCGGGTAGTATGAGGAGCAATCAAGGTGGTGGTTTTTTCTTCAGATTAATGTTTTTTCTTTCTTTATTTCCAACGATTTGTAGAACATCATTCGTTTGCCTTGTCTGGGCCTGAAGGCAATTCAGTATCCTTGAACACGTTCTCTGGCGATTTGGATGAAATTGCTCTGATATTACGCCAACAACAGATCATAGTTGATTTACGTATGAGGTTCGTTTCGAATTCGTTATTGTTAAGTTTTTTTCTACTATTATAATCAGCTAGAGGCTTGTGTAGCGCACTGGTCGGAGGCGCCCTGCTATGCATACGGGATCGATCTTTGAGCCCTAGGCTCATCAAGCCCTCCATCCTTCCGGGTTCGGTAAATTAGTGTCAGACCTGTATGGGAGCATAGCACCACTGACGGTAGGCCACGAGTTATTTTAAAGGCAAGATATGCGTTCAGTCACCTCCAACGATGCTTAGTGAAGACGAATTCATGGTGCATGCCTCAGGGATTGATCTAATCCGAGAGCTTTATCCTTTATACTCTTGTCATAGCCAACCACTTTTCTTAAGATCTGATCAATATCAAAGAGAGAGTGAACGTTTGCGTAATGTGTTGGAAGCGAGCTCGATGGTTGACTCTCTGGAGAAACGGACATCATTGCGATCATTTGAACTACACAAGCTTCAGGTGAATATTGCGCAGAATTGGACTTTGAAGAAGAATTACTTTAAAGATCATTTTCTAGTGGCTCTTTTCAACTGATCATTTTCTATGTTTAACTAATGGTGCCAAAAAAAGACAAATTTTGTTTTGTTTATCCGACATTGTGTATGAGTTCTGCGTTTTATTCCAACAGTTGTAATCTTACAATCAGTCATTTTCTCCGTTTAACTTCATTGAAGCCAGTGTTTAAACCTATGTTCTTTTCATAGTGGTGTCTATTTTAAAAGTAAAATGGGAATAACATAGGAGCTGGAGTCAGCCTATTCACGGATGAAGCTGGAAGTCGAACGTCTGGTTGAAGAAAAGGCTGTTGCAGGTCTTGAAAATATGAACGTTAAACTTCTTCTAGACCGTATCATCGAGGACAATGATAGGTCAGCTGTACTTTTAGTCTTGTTGACTTACCTTTTCTTAATCTTATTCTCATCGTTTTTCGTCATTGATTGTAAGTTTAGTTGATTGAGCGTAGACCGGAGCTAAGTTTAGTTGAGCATTCGGCATTGCTCAAAATAGCTGTTCCGAGGTTTCAAATTTGAATAAGGACGTAAATGAGGTTGACGATAAGCTGTTAGGACAAATGGATCCTACATCCTTAACGAAATTTTATCGAGGTTATAATATTTAACTTTTTATTTGCTGCCGATTATGTTTTCATGGTAGAGTGCTACGTGAAATACAGCTACAACGATGATGAGATATTTGTAAAACTCGGAGCCTCAGATGGGCTTCGAACCCTCGATTACCTTTTGCTGATGCTTAAATGTTACGCCACCTAGATCCTGGCTTCGTCTTTCTTTAAGCAGGCTTTTACACTAACATTTGTACAGCTAGCTGGGTTCAATGCCGATTTGTACTTCTCAGATCATTCTCGCTGACGGATGATAGCTGGTGGCACCTTTAGATTAACAAACCGGCTGAGAGAAAGGCAGAAAGCAAGTGCCTCGATGGTGCAAAGGGAACACCTAAGCCTGAGGTAATCATTTTAGGTGCTGGCCTGGGGTTCCGAGTTTTACTAGATATTTCAGCACCGTTATGGTTATCGGTTTTTTTCCTTTTTTTTCGAATAATTAGTATTTTCATGGTGTCCTTTTTTGTTCTAATCAGAACTGTACTTAAATGATTCAAGGCGACGTGAGGAATCGGCCGAATTGCGTGCGATGTTGACGACACGATTTGAGCGGCACTCTTTAATAGCTGGAAATTCACCTCGACCAGACTCTGGGCATTGGTCCGCTGGACATTCTGATGATGGGTGCTCGGATCTTGATGAAGATTTATGTTTGGAAAGGCAATGTCGTCAACTGAAGGCTTTAAATGAGTAAGTTGTTTCATTATTTATTTAGCTTCTTTGAGACTTTACTGTTACGAAAAGTTTACGATTGCTAAAGTAACCACCACCTAGCAACTTGTTCGAAAAAAATATCTTTTTCTGTCTTAAACCTTCTCCAATATCTAGGAATTTGAACCGTCTACTTTTCGATCGCAATCAGGAAATCGAGAAGCTAGAGAAACGTCTATCGGAAACGACGCCGTCATTCGTGAGTTCTCCGAGTTTTTCATTGGGGAATTCAGAAAGCAGTGATTGGTGTGGTTTGTGGGATACCTCGGTCAGCGAAGAACATTCTGAATGCAACTCTTTGCGTCCACCGTCCGATTTCTCAGTGATGTTTGAAATTATGCTTTTTGCTGCTCCCTCGATTATTACCATGTGGTTGGTTTCTAATAACTAATATGTTCTTGATGTTAGATTATTGAGAGATTGAGACAGGGGAACCAGAGGGTGGAGATTATTTAGCAGTAATCTAACTTGTTCCATATTCGTTTGGTAAAATTGCATGATTTGGATAGAAAGTCACGGATTTGTCGGTTCGTAATGGAATTCTATCGCACATGAATATCCCTGTTATAAGATTTGTTGGTCATTAGATCAGCGACTCTTACATTCATGAATGAAATACGATAGTATTCTAACTCATGCTGACATGTTGGTTTGCCAGAAAGCTTTTTCCCCGCATGTATCATACTAGGTTTATTGTTGGGTTATAATCCTTGGTTTGTCATGGCATTCGCTTTTGTTGTCGTTAGTTGTTGCTTAATTCGTTTCTCGTTCCGATGTGGATTTTTCGTTAGTTGTTGTTTCCTCTGTCTCTATTATTCCCATAGAAAACAGGCTCATTATTTAGCACTTGCCGTAGAAAAGAACTTTATAGTTTATTTCCCGGTAATTATGAACGTTTGAACCCGGTGTACATATCAACCCCTATGTTTAATTATCCTTACTATTCCATCGGCTGTTGGTCGTTAATCTAGTGGTTGCTTATATTGTCGGATCTTCGAATCCGCCTTGCCTTTCACTATCTCCTCTCTGGATTCTAATAAACCTTTGATTCTTTGCCTGTGGCAGAAGATCGAGATGTAGTTAGCTAACGATGGAGGAAAAGCAAGTAGAACTGCAACTGAACCAAACATGTTTCTGGATAAAAAATAAAAAGTATAGAGCCCTCGGCGTTAATCAATCCCTGAGAAATGCGCTATGCATTTCCCTACCAATGTATCGAGCCAGTACTACTATCCTCCCAGACAGGTGTGGTAGCAATTTGCCAACCCTGGAAAGATAAATGGGTTTATGAGTCTATGGGCGAGATAGAACCCATGTGTATTGCACGGCACCGCTAACCACTACGCTATACGCGCCCCTCATGTTTCTGAACTACAAAAAAAAGATTCGACCTCTCCAATGCAACCTCTTTTGAATTCTCCGACAATTTGACACATTTAATGACATGTTGTGTGATCTTCCTCTACCTAGAGGAAGCACAGTTCTCGAGAACTAAGTTCCATGAAAAGAAGTTGGTCTATGTCAGTCCACGCATCAGTTAATTACAATGCGAAATAATTTTGCAGTTCCTTCGAGCGTACTCTAAATGGAATAACATCTCTCAAATGTAAAAGAAACATGACTATTTTCATTAACTTAATTATTCCAAAATGTGGTATAAGAGGAATTTATGATGAAGATTTCTTTGAAAAATAGTTCATGCAATTCGTTATTGATAGAAGTGCTTTCAGAAACCTGTGACCTTTTGGCAGTACTTCAACTACCGTTTTCCACACAGACCTGAAACATAGTTAGTCTGGTCTTTGTCGTTCTGCTCCAAAAAACTCAGCATTGCCCGAGTTTTCCGCTTCGCAACCTTTCGAATCGCTGAACTGTTTTTGGAAATAAAGGAGTGATTATCCTTTCAGCAAAATTCGAAGATAAAGGATAAAGCTTTCGACGTTCAGCCATCACTGAGGGGTGCTCCACGCAATCGACTTCATTAAACATCGTTGGAGTGATTGAATGCATATCCGGACTTTACAGTGACTCGCGGTAGCCTACCGATGTATCGAACCAGTGCTGCCGTCTTCCCAGACAAGTCTGGTACCAATTCACCGACACCAGGAGGGATGAAAAGCTTGGTGGGCCTTTGGCGCGTGGATCGATCCCGTGTATATTGCAGGGCGCCTCCAACCACTGCGTTACATTACATGCGCCTTTGATAAAATTCGAAGAATGACCAGAAAATTGTCGACTGGATCAGGTCTATTCCTTTGGTTTCTTTTCTTTTCACAAGAAAGCTGCAAATTAGAGGTTGATTACCACTGATTTTAACCTTTTGTTTACTGTCTACTCTTTTTAATGGCAGGATATATTTCGAAATATAACTTCAATGATGCTGAGATATTTGTAAAACTCCGGACCATTGGTGTCTGCGGTGGGGAACGAACGCGCTATAGTCCTTTCCGGGGAGTAACGTATTCACCACCACTCCATGCGGGTCTTTCGTTTCGCCTGTCTCTCAGCTAGTTTTATCGATCTCTGCCGTCAGCAATCACCCATTAGCGGGATTGATCTGGGGGACTGAAATCGGCAACGAACCTAGTTAAGCTGAGGCTGTAGTTATAATCACAATTTTAACCTATTATTTACTGACTACTGTTTTTAATGCAAATATCTCAGCATCACTGATGTTATATTTCGCAATATACCCAGCCATTAAAAAGAGTAGACAGTAAATAATATGTTAAAATTGTGATTATAACTACAGCCTCAGCTTAACTCGGTTCGTTGCCGATTTGAGCTCCTCAGATTAATCCCGCTGACGGGTGATTGCTGTGGCAAAGATCGATAGAACTAGCTGAGAGACAGGCGAAACGAAGGACCCGCACGGTGTGGTGGTGAACGCGTTACTACCTGGAAAGGACAATAGCGAGTTTGTTGCCCACCGCAGACATCTGCGATCCGGAGTTTTGCAGATATCTCAGCATCATTGAAGATTACCACTGAATTCTCCTATCTGAAAGCCATTAAAAGTTTTACCTATAAGATATGATCGGAGCTATATGTCAGATGAACGATGTATGGTGATAAATTCGACTTTCGCTTCTCGATGGAACTTGTTCAGCCGAGGATTTGATCGTCAACCGACCATTTCACCACCTCTACTATCCTCTACCGAGCTGGCACTTTCGACTGCGGGCACTCCTCATCTGCTATTCATGGGATTTCATCTGGGCCCTTCGCTCACTGTAAACATTACGGAAAGTACATTCTTCAACGTAATGCAATTCAGTGTAAACCTTTCAGTTTTCAATTGCTCTCAGGCGCACCAAGACTCGTCACGGTCCCGATTTTCTGCTGACTAACCTAGGTCTCGCTTCTACTGTGTTCTTTGTTTACCTTGCGAATCCTATAGGGACATCCTTGGTTGCTTATCGTTTCCTGCTTTTTCGTTATATCTTCATTTGACCTCATCATTCCATTTTTTTATTGTATCAAATGTGCTAAAACAAAGAGAATAAGTATATAGACGCTAAGAAAGGTTTCCCGATCACTCGAAAATCGGATCAGTTTCCTGTATACGCAGCATGGGATTCTTTAGGTCACAATGAATACAGAAATACGTTTTCGGATTTCATATTTGCTTTCCACAAGCCAGAGTACTGATCAGCTGCTTCAATAATGGATCGATTGACCGTAGTATTTACAGTCGTTTGCCTTTGTTAGCTTACATCCAAGCGGCTACATAGCAGACCGGCTGGTCTGGCACATTTACGATGAAGAACCCGCCAAACCCTCCAATCGGCTAGTATGCTGTAGCTACAATGGAGAACCCTTCAAACCCTTCATGAGAGGATTGATAGCTGCCAACTATAGAAAGAAATCAGACTCTGTTTTCTTCTCGTCTAGATGTGTTCTGCTTTAATTGCTCCTAACCCTTTATCACGTTGTCTTGACCTTGAAGCTGCCGTGGTTTTCCAGTGACCCTAGTTACTCTACACTTAATCCATACTGTGTGCTCACAAACTTTTCAAAGGCAAATATCGCCGTTTATATTGTTTTCTATTTATCTGCCTATAAGGATTGTTTGCGTTCGAATGACTTGAATGCATATCTGTTCGTATTGCCAATACGAAAAATAGAAAGAAAAGTGAGAATTCGGTAAAATGGTTTCAGAGGAGTTTCACTTTAGTCCTATCTTACTGGGTTTCCCAAGTTTTGTTCAAATAAGCTCTTTTCACGATCGATTTTCTATTCTCTTCTTTATATCCCATGGGCCTAGTAACGGGAAAACAACTGCGGACTGGACTGGTCGACGAGTTGTGATTTTGATTTCTAACTGGACTCGTGCAGAAGTATTTCCCATCTGTGCATTATAACTACGGACTCTGTTCCTCGGTGCTTAAGTAAAGTACTATTGATGTCTCTATTATTGATGTAAGGTTACTATTGCTCTTCTATCTATTGGAGATGAGGTGTGCCCTTCCAGTTATCGATTTTCAGTTCTCTCCTAAGCGCACTCACCCGGTATGCACGCCATTTCTTTCCACCGTCTTCTTATTGGGTACTATTGCCACTCGGGTTATTTTCTATCGTAAGAACTCTGAATATCTTGAACTCTGCTCACTTTGTTCTTCAAGAAGGTCCAGAATTGAAAGAGAACATATTCTTCTTGCATGATAATGAACTGTGGAGTTGTTTCCAGATACCCACCTTGACCATCTGAGTCGTAGATCACTCAGAAAATGCTTTAGCTTTTCAATTTTAAACGAAATATTTTACTTCGTAGTAAAAATTAACATTTAATATACGAACATTATAGTGGAACCTACCCATCATTACCACTACGACAAAAGTACTTTGTACCATATTGAGATGAGCTTCTGATTTCTGTGGCTCGCAAAACACTTAGCAGCTTTCTTCCTTCTACTGACGTTGGTATTCCGGAAAACGAAGCGACTGAACAGACGAGAAGATCTCGTCCAAGAGGCGACATTATCTCCGACTGACTTCAGCGTCTGCGTTGAAAAATTTCAAGGATTTGACTTTCGTTTTCAACTTTTAGTACAATTTGAATTGGAGAGATGCTTCAAATGAAAATAGCTTTAAAAAAAAGAAAACTAGCGGAGAGAAAGGCGAATCGAAGGACCCGCATGGTGTGATGGTGAACACGTTAGCTTCCGGAAACGATAATGGCGTGTCCGATCCCCACCGCGGACATGTACTATCTGATGTTTTGCAAATGCCTCAGTGTCTTTTTGGTTGAAGATAACTTCTTCCAAACGGTGCTTCTCCTTAGAGCGATAGCGTGAGATGTATAACTTTTTGAAATTTGCATTTCCTCAAGTACTTTAATTATTTAAAGAAAATAGAAAGAAAGAAAATCAAGCATGAACTAGGGTGTACTAGATCAATACTCAAGTGTTATTAGGATATCATCACATCACTTTAAGCTGTGCTTGTTCTATGAATTCGGAATTGATCGTCGCTTTTAGGTTCTAAAACTTCACTACACTTTTTAGTGAACAAACGACGACTGTGTTTGATCAATTTACAAGATTTCGAATGATTTAGTTCCAGCAAAACCGAGACCTTGAGTCTCTGGTTTAGGCTACAGTGCTTTTTTTCTACAAAAATGACTAACCCATTAGATATGAACACTGGCAACCGGTTATTTGTTTCGGCCGCTTGCTAATAGCTCCTCTATTCGTGGTATACTCAACGCTGACCTCATTACCGGATAGGTCTCAGTCGAAAATCAATGCTATTTTCCTAGGAGAATAATCCAGAAGGTCGTTCAAGTAATGAGATGAATTTCTACCAGAAATTTTGGTATTAGAAGATGTTTAATGTGGAGATCACTTTTGCAAAGCTAGAGTAATAAGTTTTCTACCAGTTCTGGATTCCATCTGACTCATCCGAGTTTTCTCAGGATTCTCAAAGCTCTCCTCCCTCTTTCTTTCTCAAAATGGTGTTTATCCTGTCGCTAAGTGTAAACAGGTCTTGCTTAAACGTCTTCTTAATCCACAGAGTTTGTTCATGATTATTCTTACTGTACTATACTATACTACAAAGAATTTCGACGTTACAGGACTTTTGAAAGTTTGGAAATTTCTGTGCTCCTTAGTTTCTTCGATGTTATCTCTATACCATAAACAAGAAGGTTATCTTGAAAGTCTGCTTTAATTAGACCTTGGTAGCAATCTTCTATACGACTGAGCTTGCCGGATGTTCGCATGAAAACTTTTATTCGGCTAACGTTTCGGCGCATTATGAAAGAAAGTTTGTCACTGTTTGGTGAAGTTTTTATTAAGAGGAAAGTCGTCTCGAAGCCATCACGAAGAGCTATATAGGAATTAAGAACAACGCCGGACCATCGACTCGGACCAGGCCAACTCTGAAGAAGACTTAGGCGCCCAAACATTAGTAGAATAAAATTTTCTTCTTTAAATCGATATCATGTTAGCTTATCAGTGAATGAATACGCATTGTTTGATCAGTTGGGAGCATATCTCTGAGGTAAAGTGCTTCTTGTGTTCTCGTTTCGGACCGTCATTCCTGGCTTTGTCATATCTGCAACGTTTGTTGCATCTGACAAATCGTATTCCTGTCGCTCTCCTCCGTAAGATAGTTCTGGTCGAGTTTTGCTGCTGTCGTTTTGCTTTTTTCGCTATTATTTACAAAACTTCCCGTGGCTAATATCCGTTCAGTGGTCATTTATGATGAAACACTGTTGATCTGGTTGGTAAAGCTCATTTTCACGCCGATAAATTATGGTGGATACGATTATGAATGCACCTGATTACTACTGTATGACCTATGGTGATTTTGAGGACGACGAAACCTCAACCAACAACGGTGGTACAAGCAAGGTTGGCTCATGTACTGATGAGACTATTAGCGGAGTGTAATAACCTAAGCGGATTATCTTCAGTAATGAAGAATAAAAATATGGGACAAGATTTTTTACACCAATATCGGATAAATAGCGCGGCATAGTCCCTAAAGTGAAAAACGCAAGAGAACTGAAACAACAAAGTACATTTCGTACAACGAAAGCAGTTCCAAGCGAATTGTTCTCATGACTCAGAAATGTTGAGAATGTTCTGCCCTGTTCGAGTACTCGATATTATTTCACCCAGTGGACTCATTTGACGTCAAGGATGGATGTAATGCTGAAAAATAATGCTTAATGCATTGAAGCTTTATCTCGAAGTGGTTTTGATAACGATTCAGATGAAAGGATAAAAAAAAGATGAAGATCTCGGCGTTGACCAATCCCTGAGTGATGCGCCATGCATTCGACTTCATTAAGACTTCAACTTCGTTGGAGGTGATTGAATGCATATCAGACTTTTAAATTCACACGCAGTGGCCTATCGAGCGAGTGCTGCTATACTACCAGGCGAGTCTGGTATCAATTTGCCGACCCCGAAGGATGGAAAGCTTGGTGGGCCAGGAGCGTGGAGATCGATCACATGTGTATTGCAGGGCGTCTCAAGCCACTGTGTCACACGGGCCCTTACAATACTGATATCGTTGTTAAAATCTGGACAGGGTATTAATAGCTTAAATAGCGTCTGCTTAATATTTGTTACTTACTCAGAACTCTTACTCACTTATTCCTTATCGCAGTCTCTTACAGAGACCGTCAGAAGTGTCAGTGGAGGAAACAATTCGCGATGTTCATGGACGTCTACATCAGTTAGCATCAGAGAATATGGTAAAATCGTCTTTTTTCCTTTTCTCATAAAATTTAGGCAAAGAGTAGGAAGTTAGTAGACGAATATAAAGGTGGAATCATACTAAGTCTTCATTTAAAAAGTGATTAACACTTACGATTTCTTTCTGAGGAGGAATATTAGCTGAAGATCGCATGAATACCAGTTAGCCTATTATCAACTCATACCAGTTTCTGGCGCAGAAAATTTGGGTGTTAAGGGAAGGTGTTTTGCAAAGAAAAAGCTAGTTTGGTTTCTTTTTTCTGATTTTCGAAGCTTAGTTTGTAACTCCGTTTAACACCATTGTTTTGTCAGTTAGCCAGAGTTTTTCCTTCTCTATTTTTTTTACATTCTTCGTCTGTTAGTCATATCCAGTTAAAGGAAAGTGTAATGGTTTTATATCTACTGTTTCGTCAATTAGTGAAAATGGCACCAAGAGAAGGCCTTCGATACTAATTTCATTTATTGCAAATTGCAGTTGTGACGTAATTCGCTAAGGCAGAATAACCAGAAAAAGAGCAACTTTTTTGAGGTTCTTATGTTTTCATTTTTGTTTTCCAGTTATACTGGTTTCTTCCAGTTAAAGTAGTTTTCTTAGCTAATGACGTCATTATTCTGTTTCATAGGAATTTTCTTTTTTTTGTTTTGTAGTCTCTGAATGAGAAATTGAACCGACAGTCGGAGGAGTTGACCGAAGCACGAGCTCAACTCAGAGGTTATTCTGGAGACCTTGGTTTATCACTCGGTTAGTCTCCTGTATGATTTTGCTTTACTGTTCATTTTATTTCCCTTCAAACACATAATGTTCCTTCTAAATAATGCATGCGTTATGCCTCCAATAATTTTTTCATAAGAAAATGTTGGTTGGATTAGCCATTTTTTCTAGAATTTGCTTTAGTTAAGCATCATCTGGACCACCTAACATCAAATTTTTATTTTCAGCTAGAAACAATGAATGACATAAGTTCTCGTAACCGATGTGACAGCTCATACCTCAAAAGAGGGAACAGCTAATCAAAGGGGATTTCACGCGTGTTCGTTGAACCCAACAAGGGTCATCGAAGTGTACCTGAGATTAGCCTCTGTTCTGCTTGTTGTTTTTGAGGCTCTCCACAAGTTTCTACACGCACTTCACGAAGATTATCCTGTCTTGAATATCAAGGGCTTTAGATGATTCCTTACTGTTTGAGAAACTGTTTCCAACGGGAACGTGAGCCTCATTCCGAGTTTTACCGATTTCTGGGTCTGCTGTCCTCTCGGCAGTGATAGATCGAGGAATTTATCCGTCTTACATAACAACTGTAGCCGAGTGCTACAGCAACAATAATATGGAGCTCCATTGGTCTCTTACTAACGCGGGAAAAGTCGTCCGATTAAGCGACACAATCTCGCCGAATCTGTGCAGCGTGGCAGTGGATGAAAACGCCACTCGACGCGGAAGAAGCATAGACAATTATGGCAAATGTAGGCCTCAACGAAGCGGGAAAAATGATTGAACAACCCAAAAATCGGGGGTATTTCATTTCTTAAGAAACCTGTCCTGCGAACGAAATTGAGCTGGATGAGTACGGTATAATGGTCTTCAACGAGGTAAAAACGTCTAGGGACAGTACCCTATGATATAAGCGTATACGTTTAAGGCCCATGTCAAACAAGTGCATTAGCAACCGATAGGAATTTATAGATTGCTTAGTGATACTCTCAGACGCCGCTATATTCAGAGCAGGTCAGCACAATGAATATTGAACAAAAGAAACGGTGGAAAATTAGAGACGAACTTGCATTACTCTCGGATACAGGCCCCTCCAGGTATCCATGTAGTAAAGTCCTTCCTATCTTAAAGTCAATCTTTGATGAAGTCTAGAAGTGCATCAGATGCAGGGACTCCCATGTTTTGCTCAGTGTGATACCTCCTGTCCACCACTCCCAGATGAACCACCTAGCCCACGGCTGAAATGATTACTGCGATTCCTTGCATGAGGGGTCTGTATTATTATAATTCCGCCTTTGAACCGTGAATCCTAAATCGCTGATTAGACTGAAACGTTGTTTTATTAATCAAGAGAACCATTTGAATGTCCATGCTTTTTCGGAAAAGATAAAAGTTAATTTATTCTAGTAACATACAATTTTGAACTCTGCGGAAGTGTATCACTCAAACGAATTTTTAGCAGTGATCTGGTTATTGAAGATTTTTTTAGCTGGTACTAGTCGAATGCTTGAAGTTAACGGGAATTCCGATGAGTATGGGAGATAGGTTTTGTAGCCTAGTTACGCGAGGTTTTGTAGCCTAGTTACGCGAGGTTTTGTAGCCTAGTTATGCGTAGTCGTGGAAGAGAATCTCTTGGTCATGTCTATTTACATGCGCTGCATTTTTGCAAGATTCCACCGATTCAGTGAGATTACTTCCCCATTGTGATCTTTTCGGCAAGATTGAAAACTTTGTTGTACTCGGTTTCACACGTTTCTTTCTGCCAAAGATGAGAAAGTTATTTTTTCCATGACGGATCTTCACTTAACCTCGGTATCAATAAACGATATATTTCTTTTGATTGTTCAGCTTACACGAGGTTTTTACATTTTGTCGTATATATAACGTTTCGAAGTCTTCACCTTCTACAGAACCGCGACCCTCCAAGTCGATTGTCCACAGTCATTCATCCTTTTGATGTGGATGACCTTAATTGCATCGATTGAGATTTTCTGGAGTGAAGCATTGCTCGAAATTGTTCAATTAGAAGTTTTATAACAAATTCGCATAAGCTGAAAAATGTAAGGAACAATCAGCGTAATAATTTTTGATCCGAAATAGGTTTTGGAGAATGCTTAAGGTGTTCAGCGCAATCTATTTACAGAGGACATTAATTGGGCCATAAAGTCCAAATTTCATCGCACGTCACTTTCCGATGGAGTAATTGTCGTTTTTATTGCGTAAAAGAGGCGGAATGCAGATTCCATAATGGCGATCTCATTTCCGTTCGTTCAATTTATGTGCCACGCGTTGTAATGCAAGATTAATGACGAAGTTCGTCATCATGGAATTTTCAAGTTCATTTATGATAATTACTTCCTAGTAGGGCGCCTGTGGCGCGGTTGTCAGAGGCGCCCCGCAACACACGCGGAATCGATCCCTGCGCCCATGGCCCGCCAAGCCTTTCATCTCTCCGGGATCGGCGGAATGGTACCAGACTTGTCTCGAAGGATAACGGCACTGGCTCGATACACCGGTAGGCCACCGCGAGTTATTGTAAAGGCCAGATATGGATTTAATCACCTCCAAGCGACGATTAATAAAGTCAAATGCATGACGCATACCTCAGGGATTGATCAACGCGGAGAGCTTTATCCTACTATCTTTTTTACTTCTTGCTTCCACTTTTTCTCCGTACCATTTCAAAGCTTTTGTCTTGCTTAACCACTTATCATACGGTACCCTTTTTTGAAACGTGGTTTTTTAGCGGTTTAAACGGATTTGAATAATGCTCTGGTAGCATGAAAATCGCATCGTTTTTCTTCATGAGTTCAAATCTGGACATAAAGCAGCTTACAACTCGAAATGTCATTGAAACCTAGACTAAGAAAGAGCTTCCGAATTCATAAGGAATAGGTAGTTCATAAGGTTTCGCGCCGAATATGTAAGTGTTCATGAAAGAGAAGTCTATGATCAGCTATTAGTACAACCATCTGAGGCCAATGATCCAAATTTTTTCTTCAAAAATTACGTGAGATGTTGTAAGGAAAGTCGACTTCAAAAATTCAGTAATCGTCCATCATTTGAAAGACATTAAAAAGGTGAAAACACCCGGTAGATCTGTGCTGTATGAATTCAATGAACTGCATTCAAACCATCGCTGGTGTTCTGTTTAGTGAGTGGACCAATACGAAGTTTCTAAGCATTTCCCAAAGCTTATCTTACCTCAAAGATTCTTGCTAAAACTCTTTGTTGTTGGCAGAAGGAGACATGTAAAACAACGTTTTCATCATGGCGAAACAATCAATCAACAATCAAACAATCAACAAAAACAATCAAAAGTGGGAAATAATGTCATCAAATGGATTAAATCCTAGAAAAATTGTTGAGCATGTAGGTACCCATTCATGACGAATAGAGAATATCCACCCTCTTACTTTACAACGCTCGATCATACGTTGCATCTGCAACGCTACAAAAGTTGAGTGAATTTGGATACAACACCCTACCTCTGCTATCATTCTCATAGTACCTCCCGGTAACCCACTCATTTTTTTTTCGAGCATTACAGTAACGATTAATTGGAAAGATCCATAACAATCTCTCAGGGACTGATCAATGCCGAGAGCTTTATTTTAAAGCTTTATACATCAGCGCCATACCGTATGTCCTAGTTGGCCAAGGTGTAAACCCTATCCTAAAGCACATTTTCGGTTCTGTGGGAATCTTACAACGTCATCACAACATTTTCACCCGTGTTTCACCATTCCTGTTGGTAAAACAAGTACAATAGAGTAAAACAGTACCTGCAAACCTGTTTCCATTGCACTGTGGTGGTGCGCGCACTGAATCGATTGTGACCAAAATTGGGCATTTGCTTAGAAGTGATTCCTTCAAACCATCGTTTTGCCAATGATTTTTGGTTTTTCGAATTGTATCGCATGGTCAGAAACAATGCTTGTGGGGCTCAATGAAACTGGGGAAAAGATAGGACCACGGATCTTCCGGAAGAATGCTCCAGCTCGTGGACAACGCTAGCTGTAGAACAAAACGTATTATCCTGGATGAATTATCGATTGACGAGCCCACATTCTGCATTTGCTTGAAATGTTTAATAGATATAAGTAATCACTTGAGGGAGGAACTCAGTAAAAGGCAACAAGCAGTCCGATCCTTCTTTATTCCTTCAGTGCTGCCCACGGAAAAAACTTACTAGTCGCAATCCGCAAGGGCATTCAGTTGACGATTACTGGTGAGGAATTCTTCCAGCTGTATACTCTGCAGTAAAAACAAGCTTTTACTTCGATTACGTCGGAAAGATTGTTTACGGTAAATATGATGTGTCTGAAAATTGACTGCCTCACTTGGCGCGGCGCCGGTCTTCGTAGTAGCTGTGTTACGAGTTGTCTTATTGGAATATTTGTATTTATTACATTAACAGGAAAATTACTGGGTATTCACGCTTGCTGAGTTGCTTCTGTGCTGCACGCATTGAAACAAGTATTGTTATTTGCTTCCTTTATACTTCTGCATGTGTTATTCAGTCATTTTCCGAATTCGTTCTTCCTTACTTTGCGTCTTCATCTACAGATCTGCTTCACATGTAAATGATCACCGTCATCCTTATTTCCTTTATAATGAAGAAATCTACTTTTACCTCATTTTAAAAATATTTACTTACTTGGATGACCCGTCTTCACTGGTTGTGCGAATCCCAGCGTAATTTCCATTTTTCTGGAGTTTTGCTAGTTTAACCATTATGGTTCTCTGGAGTCCCGAGGTCAGCCAAGCTAAACTCTACTCCAGGTGGTCGCCACCAAAAGTAGTGGCTGCCGTTGTGGATCAGAGCTTAATGTGGGCCGTTTCTAAAAAAAGATTTGAAAAATCATAAAGGGCTTAACCTCCCTACGGCGTTATCGTGGCCAGCAGGTGTTCCTGGGTGTCGGGCTGTGAGGTTCAGCGGGAGAATTCCTCCTCCTGGCAGGGTGTCTAAAGCTGAAAAGGAGTCCGGCGTTTCCATTGGAAAACCCAGCTAAGAGTAAACCAACACCAGGATCCACCACTGTTCTAGTACCAAACTTGTCGAATGGTGGCTAGTTTCCCTCTGATCCACAAAGATTGTGATTTGATCCACAAATTTCCCTCTGATCCAAAGACAGCCTGTGGTGGTGACGACCTGGAGCAGACTTTGCTCATGCTGACCTCGGGATTCCAGGGAACCGCAATAGCTTAATCAGCAAATCTCCGGAAAAGTGGAGTTTATGCTGGGACCCACACAATCAGTGATGGTAGACCATCCGAGTACTCAAGTATCCAAGTAAAGAGCTTAACTCGGAATGCTTTTCAGCAACCCGCCGCCTGTTCAATCTTCCTTGCGTATTCCTTCCTAAGCGCATAGAAATATCTTACTACAGCTCACTGTTGTAGTGCGCGCTAAAGGTTTTCAAGCATTGCTTGTATGAAACGGATTATTGCTAATTATTCTGGACAGATTTTGTCAAATTCGCTAATTTAGAGTACACTAATTGTATTGCATTTGAAAAATTTTGGTCTTTTCTTATCCAATGAATTTTTTTCTCAGATAATACAGCTAACTCTGAAGTCATTCGACTAGAACTGCTGTCAAAGAATGGAGTGGAGCACTCAGCACTTGTGGAAGTCTTCAATGTTCCCGAATTCGCTCGCATATTAATTTGTGGTTTGTTCTATTGATAGGAGCCATTGTGGTGCTTCGGTTCCATTTCAATTTTTCCCTACTTGAAGTTTTTGTTCTCAAGTAAAATTTAGATCTGAAGCCTCGACTTGCACATCTTTTGATGAAGGCTTTTCCGGCTTATTTGATTCTGGCCGCATTCCGGTACTATGATCATATGCAAGACGAAGCTGCTCTTACAGGACTCTTCACTACTTTACATATCATGTTGAAGGATATGGTGACGGTAAGGGGATCTGGATTGTTGTCTATAATTAGAAACGACGTCAACGGCATCTGTTGTTTTAATCCAATAAATTTTCGGTGATCTATCCGATTTTTGTTCATTAATAGTTTTTCTTGATGTCTCTCTACAGTAGTTCGTCTTTATATTTCAAGCTGTGATCTTCTGATTACATTTAACTTCGTGCTTCTTATTTTTAACTTCAAAGGAAACTAAATCTGCCTCTTAACTTATGAGGTAGATAAACTATTGCAATTTTTTCACTGACTTTACTGGCTTACCAAGCATGGTGCCCTATTAATGGCTATTAATGGCTAAAGTAGTATTTCACACAATACCCCACCTTGAAAAAGCATCCTCAGCTTAACTGGGTTCAGTGCCCATTTGTGATGTCCGAATGAATCCCATTGATGGATGATTGCTGATACCACTGGTAGATAGAAAACTACCTGAGAAAAAGGCGAAACGAAGGACCTGCATGGTGCGGTGCCTGGGGCGTTAGCCTCTGGAAAGGGTAATAACGTGTTTGATCATCACTGCACACACCTGCTGTCCGGAGTTTTTGCAAACATCTCAGCTCCATGGTGGTTGTATTTCACATAATACCCTGCCGTGAAAAATTATGGTTGGCAGTAAATAAAAAGTTAGCATAATGGCTTTTCTTTTTTGCTATAACTCTATGATTCCGCTGAAGGCCTATTTAATACTGTTATGTAGATACTACTCTATGATTGCATATGGGACCATAACTAGGCAGCGTGTGGATTGAAATCATGTTTTTTGCGTTAATCCCCATTTGAGGTTTTCTAGCGTTCACATGATTTGGATGTTCTGTCGCTGTGGCTGGTGAACACATGGCGTCTATTCAATCTCCTTCGACAGTACAGTGGAGAGAAAGCTGAACCAGTAAGACTTTTTGTTGTTTTAGCTGGTTTGGGTGACTCGAATTGCATAAAATTTCTTTTGGAATCAATACGACATTAGTTCTGTTTTTATGATTGCTTCCTTCATCCTTTTCTTCTCTCCTCCCCTCTTTTTTCTTTCTTTTCTGTCCTTTCTTCTTCCTCTTCTTTCTTTTTCAACTTTAAAAAAAGGATTTTACGGCCAGTGGAAAATAATATGTTCAGAGTTTCATGAATATTTATAGGATTTAAGCATAGAAATTTTACAGTCTTCAAGTTTTTGGGCATTTCATATTCTTCGTAATTCCCATTTCTGTTATCGATTTCTGCCAATTTGAGTGCATTTTTGTTCTCGGTAGATTAAATCCACGAATATGCGAAATAAAAACAAGGTTTTTTAAAGGAATGGACAGCAGCAAACACGGTGGTGCAGAACAAGCATCGACTGCAGTCATTCGACATCACCCCCATCAGGGACCAATTGCGGTTACGAGTCGAGGAGTGCTACCAGAACCTAATGAAGCGTGCTATCGAGCCAGTTCTTAGTCCGAAAATTGGTATTTTATGTTTCATTTTGTCTTTCATAATTCTTTAACTGCGTACTTAGCACCGTTATTGGCTTGGAAAATTCTTCAAGAAACCGGTTTTTCTAAGCTTATTATCTGTAACACAGAGGTTCTTCAAGAGTTAAATGCCGAATCTGTCAAGGAACTCATGTGTGAACAAAAATAGGATTCGGTTTGAACTTTGGACAAAGATGCCTTAGTTTACATGAATTTTGTTGGTTTAAGTGAAAACTTTTGGAATTCACTTGATGAGTACCTGTGGTTTCTGTGGCCTAAGAATCGTTTTTTCATCGAGGCTTCAACCTAGGCCGGCGGAATGGTTTAACAAGCTCTACTTTCTCTAATATTCCTGAGTGCTTCAGTGTTGTTCCCGGCTGCTAAGTTCCGCAAGAAATTATAAGAGTTTGGGCTTATTCGCCTCTTTTTGGTTTTCAAGGTTCAAATTTTGAGCGAATCCATTTATTTTAAACAATGATTTTTTCGGGAAAAGTAGCCCGCATGAGCCAGTCAAGTCTTCAGGATTTTCTGTGGTTTCAATCACACACCATTTAACGAAAAATTTCCGGTGTATACGAGAATCAGCATCATTCCGAGAGTGTTATGCCTATCTTTATCTTTATCTTTGCCTATTAAATGCCTATCTTTTCGTCTTTCTTTCTCGTTTCTGGATTTTTGTATTCTATCGTCCACTTGGCTTTTAAAACCAATGGGAAAAAGAGTTAGCTAGAACTGATGCATCATGTTTCAACTGATTAAAAAAACGTACTTTTCATATTATCTGAAGTAGATACTGACCTTAAGAGCTAATCCATAATTATGACTAGAATCTAACGTAGTCTACTGTGCGGATCCTAGCAGTTCTCACCTTCGATTCCATTGTCCACGAAGACCTTCAAAGTTTTTAGTGTGGCTCGGTTGCTGCTTGACGATTTCCGTTTCGTCTTGAGTGTCGTAGAATGCTGGTCTAGTAATTCTGTCTGGAGTCCTGATATAGCTGGACTGGAGCGTTCCCAACTGCTTTGCAGAGAGTGATTTCTTTTTTCCAGACAAGTCCGATACCAATCTATGAATCAGTGAAAAAGAAAAGCACTCAATGCAATGCGCATCGCATACTGCCCTCCCCTATCCTCGCATTCAGAGCATACAATGCATCTTCGGCGTTGTGTGTTAATTGAAATACAAGTGAATGTAGACTATGTTAAATCATTTGTTTTGTCTAAAATTTGGAATAAAATTGTAAAATAAAAAATAATTTTGTCTAAAATTTAAAATAAATAATTTATCGTAGTCTACATTCACTTGTGTTTCCATTAACACGTAATGCCGAAGATGCATTATATGCTCTGCATGTGGAGGTGGGGGTGGGACGAGTATACGATGTGCATTGCATTCAATACTTTTCTTTTTCATTGATTCATTTTGCTGCAAGGAGCTTTCCTAGCGTCGCACTGCACTTTTTCGTACTCGATTGACGCTTATCTAACCTAACGTTATGCCAAACGATGATCGTGAAAACCTGTCCTTTGCACTTTAATAGTTTGCAATGAATCTATTTTCAAATAGGTTCTTTGGGTAATTTAAATGGTATTTGACGGCTATTTTAGTTCCAATCACTATAATGGATGATGGTTATCGTTTCGAGTGAATATGTATAAAAAAGACGTGTGGCGCAGTGGTCTGAGGCGCCCTGCTACACAAACGGGATCGCTTCCTGCTCCCGTGGCCTACCAAGCCCTCCAACTCTCCGGAGTCGGCAAGTTGGTACCCGACTTGTCTGGGAGGATAGCAGTACTGGCTCGATACATCGGTAGGCTACCGACATTCATTGTAAAAGCCAGATATGCATTCAGTCACTTCCAAGCGGTGCTTAATGAAGTCGAATGCATGGCGCATTCCTAAGAGATTGATCACCGCCAAGAGCTTTATCCTTTATTCTTTTTACGTATAGAAAATGCGGAAACAGGCTTAACATAAGCTGCAGAGCACTGCCAAATACTGGTAGCAATGTGGATGGATGGTGTTCTATATGAAGTATAGTGAGCAAACATGTAATACCTCTAAATCGACGAAACAAGACCTCTTGTGTTTTAAACTCCTCTACTTGTTGAACAATTATCGTTTGTTGTCTAAAAGTGATTAAGTTCTTCATCAACATGGAATTAGGCGGCGTTCCCCGCGACACCCCCATATTTGAGTACCGACGTCATATGTTAATCATCTAATGATTTCACCCGTCGCAAGAACTTCACTTTCTACGTATTTGAGACTAATTTCTTTCTACTTCACTAAAAAGATACGTAGATTGCTGAGCTGTACCATTAGGGAATTGGCTTGCAGTACCATTTGTTTCAGTTTGGTCGCGAGTAGTTGCCGGACAATTCGGAAGTAGACGTGGTGTAGGTAGACGTATACTGGAGACGATTTCTAACTGCATCACATTTACTTGCCCATTAAGTTGCAGCTTTGAACCACACATGATACAATCAAACAGCGCGTAACATAGTGGCAGCGATGCGGTTCATTACACAGACGGTCTGACCTAGCAAGGACTTCTCTCGATACTGCACTGAGCTCACCAATCCCGACATTCCTCCATGGTTAGGAAATTGATGCCAAAATTGTCTGGGAACGGTGCACTTTTTCCTACTCGCGTGGGAACGCTCTAGTTGGGTTATCCCAACGTTCAAAGGAGAATCAACTCGACCAGCATTCAGCGATATTCGTGACAAAGACAAAAAATCCTCGCACACGACAGCCGAAGCCACATGGGAAAAAGTTCAAAGGCTTTCGTGTATGGTGGGTTTGAGGAAACGAATCGAATGCAATAAGTGTTCAGGTCTACAAAGTTTGAAAACTGTGCCGTTGCGTCATATAATAATAAGAAAATGAAAATAAGTCAACCAGATACTGTGCAAATACACCCACCTATTTACCGGCTTTATTTAGTACTATTACGAGTATACGGCAAGCATAAGTTAATCTTAAACGACAGGAGGAACCCATTTCCCGAATTCATCTGCATTTCGGCGCAAATACGTAGTCGCGTTTGATTAGCCTTCAATCCTTCATACGGGAACTAGGGCCGTATTACATAGCAACGCAACTGAGTTTACTTGCATGAGTGAGAGAGTGGATTAATAGAGAATTGTATTCGTAATCTAAACTTAGCAAGTCCTTGAACTTGAGTAGGGAACACCACATCTGGAAAGTACTGAAATTCGTTCTTCAGTGCCCGGAATACTCCAGCACGAAACTGCCAGTGATGTAATGGGCGGAGTGGCTGGAGGTCAGCAGACCAGTCGTGAGACGAGCCGTGGAGCCTCTAAAAGGGGACTGGATGACTTAGTCGATTTTGTGGGTTTCTTTTGGCCTTTTTTAATTGCTCTCTTCCGTCCTTTAAATGAAACCGATATTCGTGTGCCATAAGATTTATGGAATGCATACGAAAAGCCTTTCATAATCGTTATGCTGCCTCATTCAAAAGATGTTTTGAATTCAAATTCAAACACTATAAAACGAATATACCAGTCGTGTTAGCTCGAGATTTTATCCCCAAAAGAGGATTTCATATTGCACTATAAGGACGAGTGTCTGACCAGTTTGAAAAGAGCGAACGACTTTAGTTTTGTCTTCTATGATTTCAAAGAAGTCTTCTCCTTTAACGTATTTGTCTGTAGAATTCAATTCCATATCATTTCCAGCTGAACTTCGTTCACGCGAAGTTGACGGTCTACGGTGCAGATCAGTTGCTGCTTGGTCAAGTTTTTGGACAAATTACTAATTGGATCTGTGCGCTGGCACTCAACCATTTAATGTTCAGAAAGGAATTGTGTAATTTCGAAAAGGCTGTTCAAATTAAGTATGTTTTCATCCTTTAATTATTTTACTAACTCTGATATCATATAGATGGTCAACGAGAAGTGATTAGTCATCGGTATCTTGTTGAATTGGTACGAAAATCCACTTTTTCAAAAGTTCTACATTTTTCTTTCTCGGAATGGCTACAAAGCGAATATTTGTTTGATTCTACGATTAATAGAACATTAGGCATTTGATCCTGAAATCCTGCTGTTCTCTCTTTTCCACGGCCTTCTTGTAATATTTAAAATCTTCGATTTTGCTCTTATATAATGGTTTTCTTTAAAGAGTATTGTAAATTTCGTTAATATTAATAGGTTGTCCGGTATGAAGGTTCGTCATTATCGGCATATCGTTTCCGAAATTAGATCTCATCTATGTGGATAAACAGAATCTACATCTATACACTTAATTCTACCCACATAAATAGGTGGAATCTTTACTGTGGCACTTATTTAGAAACATTCATATGAATTTTTGAGTTTTCGAAGACCTGCTGGTAGCTTTCCGGTATCAGTCGCTTGAGCTTCACTTGTCTAGGAAAAGTTCCACATGGATGAATAGGGTATAGAAACAAAATAAGATGCCAATTCTTTCAAATCACTTAGAGAAAATTTTTTAGAAATCCAATTTTTCATACCTTCTAACCTAATTGTTGTCACCACTAAACCTCCCACATACTTCACTTAACGAGTGCTTGTCAGTTGAATGAAAAGTGCTTGCCACTCGACAGTTTGAATTTCCTCACATCATCACTTTCTTTATAAGGCTTTGGATAACGTCGATCTTCAACCGGTGCAGGTCCCTTGTTTGTGAACCATATTTGATGCTCGCACAGGTTGCATTGCTGGTTTTTGATGTTCCTTCCACCTTCTGTAGTTGCAGCAACTTTCGTCGCTATTTTCTGCATGACATATGTACGAACTGCCACATAGAAGAACGTTGTTTTCGTATCCTTTAGGACTATGAATCTTATGAAAAAGAACTAAGAATTTTTGTTTTAACTAAAATCCCTTGTCTTTATGTTTTGCACGTTTTTATAGTCGTGTTTTGTAGTGCAGATTTCGCTCAATATTCCTTTCGTTTTTGTGCTAATTCATAGAGTACAAGCTATGGTTATAGTCAAAGAGCCAAATACTGCAGTTATTTCTATGATTACTAAGCAAAAAAGGGCGCGTGTGGCGCAGTGGTTGGAGGCGCCACTGCGACGCACACGTGGAATCGATCCCCGTGCCCATGCCTCTACTTTTTCTTCAGAATCATTCTCTTGCAGTATGCAGTATCAGAAAATTTTATTACAGCAACTCGACTGAAACATGTAATACGATTCTTTTTGAAAAAAGACAGTACACCACGCAATGCAATTTACGAATGCGATTTTAGAAGTGATGGGTTACTGATCAGTGTGAAATGAGCAGTTCCATTTATTTATTTGTTTGTTCGTATATCTCCAATTATCTATTGTGTGGATCTCCACACTTCTTTTTGAACCCGTTCGTTGTCCTGCAACGTTAACCTACGAAACTTCCTTGATTTGCATAGAGGTTTATCTGCTAATTGACTTAATGTTCATTATGGATGTCGTTGAATTGCTTGCCGAGTTGATTCTTCTGAAAGTGCTGGGGCAGTTTTACTAGAACGTTCCAAGATCTTTACCATAGATCATGACGAGTCTGTGTGAAGAAAATTTCTCACGATAATGTAGTTCAAATTTGCCGACCCGCAAGTGATAGACTTGGCTGGCCCAGGATGCGGTCAAACCAGCGACTATGCCTGTATTGCACGCTGTGTTTAACCACTGTGTTTCCCGCACTTAACAAGCAGTTACAAACGCTAATACTTTTTGACGGCGTGTTTTACTTGTTTTCTAGATGTATTGGTTCTACATATATTTTTCCATCATCCCTAATTTTCATGGATAAGTGATCATTTTCAAGCGTTTTTTAGTTCTTCCCAGTAAGGTTTCATGCACATGGAGTTTTTCTTCTCAAAAGGTTTTTTCTCGAGTGCCAGTTATCCATAGCGCATTACGGTCGGTGTGGACACCATAGTGTTAAGACGCGTTTGGACCAGTGTGCGGTGTGGACCCTATAGTGCCCATTTTCGGCTTACTGCCTTCTGGAAATCCATTACGTCCTATGTATATTCATTCGATAGCTAATCGAAAGCAGATCGAAACAGTAAGGGTGAGACTAGAGAAACCATTCTCAACGCTTAATAACTTACAAAAAAAATTTTTTTCGAAAAGATTTACTGACCGATACTTCATTTTAATCACTATGACCATTTTTGGAAGTATGCACATGTAAAAGAAAACACCGAAATGGGTTCAACATTGGTTTCTGAAGGTACTTCTAAGCGCTGGCAGCAATGTATTTTCATAACGGATCATAATAACGCATGGTGAATAGTAGCGTAGATATCATCTGTGCTCACAGAGTGATAGAGCGAAGTTTGTTTTACGATACCATTATGTTCACAGCACTTAAAGCACTCTATTTCCTGAAAAAACTAGTTTTTATTATCGAAAAACCAGAATGTCCTCAACCTACGAAAAAATTGCTCGTATTCCTCTCGGAAGGTCACAATATGCGGTGCGCTTCGTTTATGGGATAAAGACGCCTCTTATCATTCATGACTTTTTGCATAAATCATATTACAACAAATGGATAGGCCAATATTCATTTCTTCTCGACGTGCTCATGTATTCTTTGTGTTTCTCGGTGGACTAGTTTGTTTGAAACGTGTGGCTTCAAGTTGATCCGGCCGCGAGAACGGAAACGTTTCATGAGCAGTTGAGCGTTCTCCAAGATGATAAACTAGCTTGTAAGTGTAGTGGAATATATCTCCGTATGATGGGATTTCATAAGTTATTCCACTAATCAGAGCTCATAGTTTGACAAGCCAGAAATAACTGCTTTCTGCGGTAAAGGAAGAAGTAGAACTTCACAAATTTACCCACAATTTTTTAACAGACAAATTCGTGAGATCATCGCAGACATCGTCGTCTAAGCACCTTCTATAGTCAAACCACGTTTAGTCTTAGCCAAGGGTTTCATGCCCCTCTTGCGACATCTTTATCACTATACCATATTTTAAATTACAAAAAGGAACACTATAGAAGCGTAAGCGCTAATGCTACGTGGGAATAACGTCCCGGTCCTTGTCGCAGTTTCCTGAAATCAGCGTAAAGTGTTGTCGTAAATAGTTTCACTCTGCGTTAATGTTATTCTTTAAGGTTCATTATGAGCTGCAATGGTTGGAGTTTGAATTTGGGAGCTAGGAGTTTTGACACATGTTTGACTACCTGTTTTGTCTTGATCAATAAATCTGTATTTCAACTTCTATCCAAGTAGTACTTTATGTTCTCTTTTTGCTCATCAGTGTCAATAGAATTACCTGAGAAAAAGTCACATGTTCATAGGAGAAAACAGGGAAAAATGGAGAAAATCGTGCTAAACCTTACTTGATTAAGAACTGTAACAATGTTGAGACGCAGTGTTTCATATGTTTTAAGGCATTGTGTCTCCTTTCTGTATAGATTGACAGGTTCAACATAGATGATAGTTGTGTGAGCGGCTTACGATAATCTTACGATGATAATAATCTTATGGTAGCTTATAAGACTAAAATGGTTTGGTGGGCTATCAAGGGCACCTTGGACTACTAAGTTACTAACCTATGCGTTAGTAAGTGTTGTCATCGCTTCATTACAAAAATTTTCAGGCATAATGTCACCGAGATTCAGTCATGGTTATCATCGAAAGGTCTCGGAGCATTTCGAGAAGCGTTAGATCCACTTGTTCAAGCGTGCCATTTACTACAAGTTTGGCTTTCCATCATTTCTTTGTTATCGCTGAGATGTAGAGTTAGTCGTAGACGTGCCATTTCAGAGTCGAAAAGATGAGTCGAACATTGATACGCTATGTGGAGAAATGACAAGTAAATTGAAGCCTCGACAGGTGTGTACTGTTTTTTTAATAGTTAATAATATAAACTAATATAAAAGTATTGATGAGTCTGAAGTCGATTTAAACGCAAAAAAAAAAATACGAAACTCAAATCTAGGTGGGGTGAATCTCTGGAATTAACGCTCTCTTCTGAAGATATGAATGTGATCGACATCCGAATGTTTTTCTAAATCGGAATATGTAGAAAACTAGTTGAGAGAAAGGCGAAACAAAAGACCCGCATGATGTGGTAGTGAACGCATTGGACCCAGGAAAGGGTAGTAACGTGCTCGAACCTCACCGCAGACACCTGCGGTCCGGAGTTTTGCAAGTATCTCAACATCACCGTGCTTGTAATTCACGAAATACTTACCATGAAAATTGTAATAGGCAGTAAATAAAGAAAGCTATTGTCGGAATATATATTAGTCTCAAGAAGTAATTCGTGATTAAATTTAGATCGTTGCCATTCTACAACACTACGCACCATCGGACGATTTCGAAGAGCGGGACGTTGATGCCGAACTGCTCGCCATGGTGCAGCGACGATTGAATGAACGTGCTGTTGCTAATGGAGAGACTGTCGAAGATCAGGTAAATTTGTCTTCATTCTCTCGTATAAAGCTTGAAAACGTGTTCAAATCTAGTAATCTTATTTTCTCCATCCACCGTTTTCGTATAATTGGAAACTATGCGAATAGCTGTTAAATTACGAAATGTGCAATTCCAGAATACGTTGATTGTGATGGGTACTTATCTACAGCCGCTTAATTGTCAACCCTTCGTGCATTCTGATTTTCCACTAGAGACACTTTCACTTCCGACCTGTCTCCATCTTCAACAAGTCTGTCGCCTGCTGTAGCACCTGTACTAATCGTGAATCACGGCTGAAGAGATTCAACAATCTGTGTTTCTTTATCTCTTTTTTAGGACTAGACGTTATTGTAATAAAGCAAAAGCCCAATACGATTTGTAGAAGCCCATATTAATACAGTTATAACATGTTGATACTTAAATTTTGTTCCATGGCAAAGGCTACGAGGTCCGCCACTTAGCACATAGCGTTTCCGCGTACTCAGTCCGCATGGGTATAAACTAGTCATGGATTTTGATATGGGTTGATAACCGTCGACTTTGGGTAGGGGTCAAGTCGGGCACGTATATTTTCAAGTAGGAAACATTTCTATTTTTAGCTAGTCAATCATCAGCTAATTTGGCTTACAACTGCTAAGTACTAATCGTACAACAATTCGTGTGTAAAACATTGCATTTATAGTCACTGGGCAATAGTGGTAAATGCTCTGCTTTCTGCGTTGTCTCTCGTGCTCGCTAATATGGGCTACAGGGCTCGCGATCAATTTGTTTCCTGAGCTCATGTATTCATTCGTCCTAGTCATCTGCATGTATTCAGTGGTGTTTCGAGGTTTTCAAATACTGCATTCCGCTTTTCTCTGGGCTTCATAGGATTACGTTTATATGTTCTCATTAGATTTTTTTTATTGTTACACCGAATTTTCTTTTTAAATCTTTCCTTTCCCAAATGTCTTACACGTTCTACCGTACTAATATTTCGTGCCTTTCTCTCTCATAATATAATAAAGTTCATTCTAAAGTCTATTCCTATTTTCTGTTATGTCGACACAACAATGTAGTTTTGATTCATCGGATTTCAAGTTGGAAATTTGCTCATGTAGGAGTGGTACCTGGTAGAAATGCAGCATGTCTACTTTGCTTTTTCTTTTTTTCTGGGCCAAATAGACTAGATAGTATCTATGTATGAAATTCTGGTCCTGTTTTGTTTCTAGAATGCTGGTCGAGCAATTCTCCCTAGAGTCCTGAGGTAGTCGGGCTGGAGCGTTCCCAATCAGATTACAGAGAGTGATTTTTTTTCCAAATAATTCCGGTACCAATTTCCCGACCCCGGAGGGATGACAAGCTCTGTTGGCCCAGTGCGGAACCGAACTAGCACCATGCTCGTGGTGACGGACATCACTATCACTGTGCTATCCGCTCCCTGTTTTGTTATATAATGAGCATGGTTTAGTAGAAATCCTAACAATTTCCGAACGGAAATCCCATAAGTTTAGGCAAAGGTGGCACAGTGCTACCAGTGCCGTTTAATACGCCCAAGGACCTGGTTCGACCCTCCACTAGCCAATCAACGTCTCACATCTCCGAGATTGGGGGATTGATGCCAAACTTATCTGGGATTATCGTATTCCAATCTACATGGTAACGCCCTAGCAGGGTTATCCCAGGAAACCAAGGGTGATCGACGCAACCCTCTATTCAAGGACATTCATAAAGAGATCAAAAACATAAAGAATCCATACGCAAATAACAGGCGACGTTCGTGGATATGGATACATGTAAACACATTTAATGGAAGAAGTGTTAGAATTCACATAATATGTGATATGGGGTCATGTAAAATAAAACAAACAAACATTCAAAAGAATGAATAAAAGATTTGATAGTGAAGTAGATAACTGGTTGTTACCACTGCGCTGTGTCATTTTCTCAATATTATAACTTCGCAGAGGTCAACTCTAATTCGTGTGATAGGCGCGTTCCAGAGATCCCTCTTTTACCAGACTGATTGCAGAGAACCATCTTTGCTATTCAAATGATCAAATATGCTAACTATTATGCGATTAAACATGCACCATTATGTCTTCATAACAACTCGACCGCAATAAGACGTGGTAGCTATAAGAATAATTCATCCAAAGGAAGCAACAAATAACACTTGTGACATGTGAAGGCATTAGAAGGTCTCATTTCACTTGAGGCAATGAGTCTGCCGCCGGTCTCAGACACGTCTTTCCACACCTGGACATCTACTGGTGCACCGAAACTGTCTAAGGCTAGTTTATTTCTTGTGAAGGGTAATCGCTAAAAGTTCATTAGTGCGTTTGAGCTCCAATGAACAAAATTAGCACTATTCTTAGCTTGATTCAAAAATGAACAGCCACTTGACCTGCTCTACCCAGAAATGTACTCACCTACCCATACAAAATATTTTCACAAGGTCCGAAGAATTAGACTTTGAAGGCCGTGGTATACCGCAGTGGTTAGAGGTGTCGTGCAATACACATAGGCTCGATGCCATGCCCTGGGAGCACCAAAACTTTCATCACTCCGGGATCAGCAAAGTGGTACTAGACCTATCTGGGAGGGTAGCAGCACTGGCTCGATACATCGATAGGCCACCTAGAGTCACTGTATTAGCGACATATCGATTCAATCACCTCTAACGATGCGAAATGAAGTCGAGTGGAGCTCAATGGATCCCACAGGGATTGATCAACGTCGACAGCCTTCATTCCTTATCCTTTATGAGCCTTTTACTGGAGTTTAGTATTGGAGTGAATATTCACTATGGCTGTTTAAAATCAAATGTGATGCTGGTTTTCCTTTCAAGCCTACGAAGATTCAAATACAGCTGATACAAAATACAAATGCAAAAATACAAATATCTTTAATTCATACACAGTTAATAAAATTTCAGTTGCACTTATGCAAGTTACAGATGGAGGATTTCTAGATGGGAATTTTGACTTAATTACCATTTATGAACTGTCGTTGGAAATTCTAGGATGAGCCAAAACAACAAGCAGTACATCAAAAACCGACACGACTGGAACGAGCAAGGGGTGCAATTAATGCCATGGAGGTGGGAAATGAGTGACTCTACTTCTATACGCTTCTTGTTTGATGCGTAATAGTAGGAATGATTTAGAATTGCTTGCTCCATTTCATGCTGACTGAGGCGTCGCGGACTCAAATTACTCCTAAATATAAGTGGCAAACGCAGCAATGAAAATCGGATAGAAGTAGTGTTAGCAACTGTTTTCATTACAGAAACGCCTTGAAGAAAACAGAAAGGTGCGCGAACGATTAATGGATTTGGAAATTAAGTTGGATCAAGTCAATAAAGAGATGGAAAACGCTTATGTGAAAGTAAGTGCGTCCATTGTTTGCATAAAATGTACGTGGTTATGCACGGCTGAGAGAAAGCAAAAAGAAAAGAGCCTCATGGCGTGGTGGTGAACACGTTAGCCCCCGGAAACGGTAATAACAGGTTCCACCCCCATCGCAGGCACCTGCGTTCCGGAGTTTTGCAAATATCTCAGCATCATTGTGGTTATAATTCACATCCGTACTCTGCCATAAAAAAAGAACAGGCAGCAAATAAAATGTGACCATATGTGATAATGCTTAAAATCTCAAGGCCACTCTGGGTTTTCTAAATCACAAAGGGCTAAGGTGACGACCCGTACCTACAGTGCACGCACACCTACACCTGAGCCCTCGATAGAAGACTTGGTCATGCAAGCAGGAAGGAGAAGGTTAGGATGTCATCGGATTGGCTGATTCGAGAATACGTCGTTCATTCAACGCCGTCTATGCCTTTAGAGTTTATTAAAGGGATGATAGGTGACACAGGTGATACAGGTAGTGTGTGGACTGGGCTCTAACAAGTTCCTTACTATTATTTAAAACTAATGAATAGGAAGTCACATTCGATTTTTTCATCAAAAATACCAATGAAAGTCGACGAAGTCACGTTTTAGATGAATTTTTTGCAGGAAACATTTTTTGATGAACGTTCTGGAAACCCCAGTTGAAAAACAGATACTAACTAATTATACCTATCAGATATCATCGGATACGAAGCAAAACCTGAATTTTTACGTCACTATTCGAAAAAAACAATAATTTAGTTAAACAATTAAGAGAAACGAACGCGCTATTACCCTTTCCGGGGGATAACGCGTTCACCACCACACCGTGCAGGTCCTTCGTTTCGTCTGTTTCTCAGCTAGACCTGTCCACCGCAGACACCTGCGTTCCGGAGTTTTGCAAATATCTCAGCATCATTGTGGTTATAATTCACATCCGTACTCTGCCATAAAAAAAGAACAGGCAGCAAATAAAATGTGACCATATGTGATAATGCTTTCATGGAAGCAGTAGAGCACAACCATATGGTAAAATGAATTAACTTAGCTTAAAAGCCAGTGCACGACGACACAAATTTCCTCAGTCTTACATGACACGGATACATTCCATTACTTACACCGTGTGAACTTTTCTGGGGAGAATGAGTAGAAAAAAGTATATATACGTATGTACGTATGTATATAAACTCTACGTCCACACCGCATAAGCATATTGAGCTACCGGTTAGTATGTTCAACTGTTATGGCAGATACCAATAATCCTCTGTATCAGTACCTCCCCAAAAGAATCAGTTAGAGGTCCTTATTACATAGCATCGAAAGTGCGTATCTTCTACATTTTTATGTGTAAGTTTCTGTTTATGATGTTGTACAAATTCTACTCACAACATACGGTAGCAGAGGAATCGACGGCAATGATGTTCCCATGAACGCGAGCCTCGTCATGAACACCGATTCCTTTCAGCAACTGACGACCCGAAGTGGACGTTTATGATATTAGTAGAACAATGCAGGACAATAATTTGACATTACTCGTCACCCACGCCCCACCATAAACCTGTGGCGAACGCAAGGTCGTACATGGATTTGCGGAGATTCTGCAAGGAAGAACACACTTGGTCATCATTGGCGATTTCAACACTACGATGATAATATTTTAGGAAAGCGTTAGAAGAGCTTAACTTTAGGTCCCACATACTCAACGGGCGTCGCGAGCAATCTGAGTTTTGATCACTTGAACAATAAGACCAGTAGTGCTAGCTGACCATTCCAGAAGTCCTTTCTCAACGTCAGGCTTAGAATTTATCAGTGAGAAGGACAACTGAAATAGACCACGTAAAAAGGCCGTGTCCAGCTAAGGTAGACTTTGTCGCAATGTTCTAAACGGGATAAGAAATTTTTTCTGCCCAAAATTTGTCTTTTTGCAAAAAGAAGAGAAGGCTAAAGAAAATTCGGGAAATGAAGACTAGCAACATTATGAATAGGAATTTGATTACTGCTTTAGCTAACTTTTGAGAAGATATCGTTTGTCAACAATATGAGAATCTCGGAAGTATCACACGATGCTTGATTAGTCTGTAACCAGAAAAACAGCAGAGAAGTTCATCTACGACTTTTATTCACCCTCTTTAGAAACCACCGTTTTCCTCCATATCGTGAATGAACAACATGCCATGTCGTCGCTAAACGACCGTAAAACCCTGGGTTTACACTGTATCAGATACGGGTATATTTTCAGATTAATGACCAACTCACAAAGATAGAACTCGCTCGACAAATGCCCTTCCAGGAAAGTGGACAAAGTGCCGCTGTTCCATTGACTCATTGTCCTTGTCGGCACATCTGTGGTAATTCTGATAGGTAACAAAACGAAGAAGGCAACAGAAAAAGAGAAAAATAAATGGCTTTTTTCACAATTGAGGTCTTCATGGACGGGATCATGCCATTGCAAACGCAAGTGTGATCATTGCACAGAGCAGAGGCTTTGTGAAATGGAACGCACTCTGAAGCGCTTGGACAACATTGAAATCACATTGGAAAGGTTTGTCAAAAAGAAAAAGGTTACACAGCTTGCTTCTTTAATGTGTATTTTATACAAGATAAGTTTGTTATGTAAGCGCAGTTGATAGGCACAACCCAAACGGAGGAGCCGCGACCAGTTCACCCACTTATGAAAGCCGCTACCTGAGTTGTCTGGATTTACCAAATAATGTGGCCAACGATTTAGAACACTTTACTAAATTTGCGACAAAAATCGAGGGTGATTTCTCTACCGCAGGGGTAGTTAAGGAATTGAGAATACTATAGATTTCTAGAATAGTCTTCGCTCCATCTCAAGGATACACATCATCTTTATAGAATATTTCCTCAATAGGCGCATGTAGTACAGTGGTTTGAGCCACGCTGCTAAACGTGGTCTTCGGTTCGATCCCGCCCCTAGGGTTCACACTAAGCTTTTTATCCCTAAACTCTCTGTAAGTTGGTAAGAGGTTTGTCTGTGAGGATAGCAGCACTGACTTGATCTATCGATATGTCACCGGCAGTCATTGTATAGGCTGGATACGCATTCAATCACTTCTTACGATCTTTGATGAAGTCGAATTCACGGCTCATTCTTTAGGGTTTGTAACGACGCTGATATCTTCACTCTTTTTTATTCTTCATTTCTTCGATGTTCAATCTATCTAGATTTAAAATTTTCATGAAAAATTGGGAAAGCGTTCCAATTCTCTGAAATTTTCAACGAAATCTTGGCAACCGGAAACATCGACGATTTAGTAGGGGATGACATAGTGTTTTGCTGGAAGAAATCCTACTTGTTCGATTGCTTTCGTGTTAAAAATACGAACCTCAGCGAAAGAGAAAAGACGGTAAACATATCTTATAAGTTTCAGAAAACCAGAATTCCATTTTGGTAGACTTTCTGGTTCCAACCATATCCAGGTTCTATCTATTTTTATTTCAACTAGTAAAATTCATTATGGGCTGAGATCTGTTTCTTCAAATGTCAAAGTGTTAATAACGTTTTTGCGCAGTGCGCATTGAAAACAATGCACGGATGGACGAATTCCTTGTAATAAAGAAGTGGGTCTGCAAAGGTATGCACCGCCTTAGAGAATGACTTTTTTCTAGTCATGGAACCAACATAAAGAATACCACCGAGTACTTAAAGTGTCGACTTAGGATGAAAAGGCAAAATCGCTAACAATCTGTTACGTAAGGTGAACTCGAAGGAGCGCAATATTGATATGTTATCAGTCCGTAGTACTAAGGAATACGATGAACATGAATTCACACTTACCTCCTAAATGTCCTCCTAAATCTGATTTTCTTCTCACTTTCTTTTTCTTTCTTCTTATTTCTTTCTTTCCGCTTTGCGCAAGAATCTTCTGAGATGCCGTCGAACACCAATGCTATCAGTCATATAGCTCAGACATAAGGTGGAACGCGTCTGAAGTCCTGATATGAAAGGACAACATGACGGCTACTTCAAGCCCTCAAAAGATTTTCGTGAGAATCGTATATAATGCAACCGTTGCGCTTGCAGGCTTTCTATGCACGTCGGCACATTGCCATCTAGGCTTGCGAATTCTCGTTCTTCTGTCGGATCCAGTGGCAGTTTGTATGGATGCAACGAAATTAATGAGATCTTTTCACAGGTACGATTCAAGCAACTTACACTTTATCGAATCAGCTGAAAAGAACTTAAAGTCAGCTTGGCATCTTTTTAAGCTAGTTCATTTAGATTCAAACTTCTTGGACCCTACCGGACTATTTCAGTCATAATTTCAACTTATTATTTACTGCCTACTCTTTTTTAATGGCAGGGTATATTGCGAAATATCACCTCAATGATGGGTGATTGCTGATGGCAAAAGATCGATAGAACTAGCTGAGAGACAGGCGAAACGAAGGACCCGCATGGTGTGGTGGTGAACGCGTCACTCCCCGGAAAGTACAATAGCGCGTTCGTTTCCCACCGCATACACCTGCGGTCTGGAGTTTTCCAAATATCCCAGCATCATTGAAGTTATATTTCAGTCATAGTTTACCTAATAATGAAATTTCATTATGCCCTAATACATGAACAACCAGATAGACATTTTCCATAGTCCAAAAATACTTTTAGACACAAAAAGAACTGGAAACAGCGAGGAACGCAATTTCACGGATGCTTATCATGCCAGCAGTGTATTCTGTGCGGTCCAATAGTGAAGGAATTCGAAATCGTGGTGAACTCGAAACGCTGAGAAAACTCATCGATCGTTTCTTGGTAAAACTAAAGAATTCGGTAAGTACTATTCAGAGCAAGTGGCAACACGAGAGAACATATGGTCGCCAAATAACTTTATCTTTAATGGACTGTTCTGAGTGCATATCTTTTAGCTGATGCGAGGTTGGTATAGGTCTTCGTTGTCGTTGTCGTTGTTGGCGTCGTTGGTCGATGGGTGACGTTTCGGAGATTTCGCCTTCCTCAGAGTCTGGACGTGTTTTATATAAGAATACTTTAATTATTCGGTGAAAAAAAAAGGCTAAAGTATTAATGAAGATCAAACTTTTACATAGATGGTGGGTTAGGATGCTACGGTCAAATGTAGTTCTACGTCATATTGAACGGAAAGGCTACTCACCGTGATGTTACGTGTGGGACTGACCCACGCGTTGCTCACTTGGGGTCGTAAGCAAGACACACCGAGGGGTCAAAATATCATTTCGAAATGGGGCGGGCGCCAGGTCACGTGTGATAGTGAGGCATTCGTCTTTCCGGTTCACCTTTGGATCTTTGAAATTTATCCAAAACGCCTCAAGAGTTTTGCGCGTTGATGTTTTTGATTCCTGCGCTAGGATCCGCACATTCACTTCAAAATCATCGCCGTTGTGCTTTTTTGCCCTATGCGTACCTAAAAGAGTGTTGTGAAGAATTTTAACGTTCCCATCTAGGTGTTTTATGCGGGCACAAAGTGGTCTACCCGTTTCTCCAATATATTCCTCGCCGCATGGCTATATAACAAAGGTGGAAGCTCCAGTTCACGATCACCGACCCTTACTCTACTGTCGATACAACTGCTTCATCGTCTGTTCCACACAAGAACAGATGGATGAGTGCTTTGAATTGTTAAACCGACAGTTAGAGTATTTAAAATTTGCACGAGAAAAACAAACCGAAAACTGGCTTTCATTCTTAAACATCCAAATAAAGCTCTCAGAAAGTGGCTGTATAACAAAATGGTATCGCAAGCCAAGTAGTGAAAACATTCTAGTTCACTGCCTCTCCTCTCATCCTTCACACATGAAAAAAGCACTTATCAAAAACATGTACGGTACGGCTAAAATTGTGTGTACAGGAGAAGAGGAAAGGAGGGAATCACAAAAGCTGGCACGAAAAATAGCCATTTCCAATGGCTACGAAGTAGAAGTCAGTCGGGTTAGTGAAAAACCTAGGGTAGTTAGGGTAGTTACCTAAAATAATGTTTCGGACGTAAGTAAGATCCGTTTTAAGCTACCTTTCATATCAAATGAAGTAAGTCACGCCATTAAAAAGTGTTTAAGAAAAAGTGGTGTTGAAAATTATGTAACGATTACTGACATCCCACGCAATACCCTACGCCGTCAGTTGTTTCGCAACCGTCTCTATGATCGTCTGTGCAGCTCAGAAAACTGTACGATCTGTCCTAACGGGAGAGACGGGGATTGCATGAGTTCAGGTATAATATACTTGACTGCATGTAACACATTCGGTGAAGAACATATTGGGGAAACGGGTAGACCACTTTGTGTTCGCATAAAAGCACACCTAGATGGAAAAGCTAAAATTCGTCTAAACACTCCTCCAGGTACGCATAGGGCATAAAAGCACAACGGCGATGGTTTTGAAGTGACTGTGCGGATCCTAGCGCGGGAATCAAAAACATCAGCGCGCAAAGGCTTGAGGCGTTTTGGATAAATTTCAGAAATCCAAAGATGAACCGGAAAGACGAATGCTTCACTATCACGCGTGACCTGGCGCCCTATTTCAAAATGATATTTTGACCCCTGGGTGTGTCTTGCTTACGACCCCACGTGAGCACAGCGTGGGTCAGTCCCACTCGTAACATCACGGTGAGTAGTCTTTCTGTTCAATATGGCGTAGAACTACATTTGACCGTAGCATCCTAACCCACCATCTATTTAAAAGTTTGATCTTCATTAATAATTTAGCCTTTTTTCCACCTAATAATTAAAGTGTTCTAATCTAAAATACGCCCAGGCTCTGAGGAAGGCGAAATCGCCGAAATGTCAGCCGTCGACCGACAACACCAACGACAACAACAACGACAACGAAGACCTATACCAACCTTGCATCAGCTAGGGAAGATCAGTTTATAAGATCATATAAATAAATATATCAACTATCTATGCCGTGGTTTATAGCAAGTCGGTCTTTTGGATTGTTCTGAGTGCAGTTGTGCTGTTCTACCGATTTTTAAAAAAAGTTCAAAGCTCGAGAAAAATGGGTGATAAAAGTCTAGGTATTTTTTCATCATCAAACGACAAGGAGGTATCGTGTATCCGATTGAATTTCAGAAAAAGGCCTATGAGACCGCTTGTGAAGACAAGTGTATTGTTTGCCACATGGGCACTTCAACGTCCATATCGCGCTGTTCGCCGTACTGAATGAATGGGGGAGTCCTGCCATGGACTTCACCATGCTAAAATGATCTACAATCTTCTACACTTCTATGTTCTTCGTTTTCAACAAAAGCTGGCTGTATTCAGAATTCGTTCTGCTTATGTGTGATATGTGATCGTTGCTGATCATCACCATTCTTATCTCTTTTTTGATAAATAAGAAATAATCACTCTGTGACAAGTAAGAAGGGCTATAAATAACACGCCGGAGCAAAGGCTACGTTCTGTGGCCATTGGAGAGACAAAGTGGAGAAAAAGGACGCTCGGCCATGTAAAGAAATCGATACATTTCCATAACATTCAAGGTTTCATTCAATAAACGACATCATCTACCAGTCCACGGGAAGCCGTTGTTGGCACCATCGTCGTTCCTGAACTCTAGATTCCTACCGGTGTTCGGCATCTATAGGATACCTGACGTACAGACCTTTACTTAGTATATGTACTAATTTATTAAAAAATAATCTGCATGAAAGTAAAGATAGTCCATCCAGCAGTTTATCCATCTTTACGCCTTGACCCATAACTATTTTCTCACCAAAAAAAAAACAAGCCAACTCCAATAAGCAATTCGGGTGCGCATCGAGAGCAGATAAAGTTTACTAGTGCTTGTTTGGGTTACTCATATTTAACAGAGTTGAACATTTATATCACACAGTGTTGTTTCGTAAGAGTTCCACAATAATATGATTTCCATGAGCTGAATCGGATGCTTATGGTGATGAAAATGGGACAAAGCTGCACATTATACACTCACGATATTTTATTAAGTTTATTTTACAAAATTTACTACATAGCCCAATATCACATCTATCATAATGTGTGGATGTGATAGTGGGCTATGTAGTAAATTTTGTAAAATAAACTCATAGCACGTGCGGATGATAGCACTTGCATTTCATTCACTTCCTCTCCTCTGCCACACGTGAAAGTCTCCGAACCGTCTTTTCCAGTGGGTTCGACTGTTGCTTGAGGAACTTCGTCTTCTTTATGAATGCCATTGAATGTTGTCGAATCTACTATCTCTGGAACCCTGAGATTGATGCGTGCTGTTCCACGTGAACTAAAGAAAGTAAGCTTGTCTCAAACAAATCTGATAACAATACCTCAACCCCGGTTTGATGAGGGACTGGTGGGCCCGGGTCCGGTTCGGACTAGTGCCTGGGTATGCTGGTTCGTCAGCGTAGGAAACGGCACCACTACCACTGCGCCAAGAAAAATCATCGTGCTTGTTTTCTTCCCACCACAAAAACATTACTGGTTCTTACTATAATGACGTTCCAAATTTTTAACGGGCGCGCGGACATCCGTGCCGGTGTGTTCATGAAAACATGCATTAAGTTGCATTACCGATGATGTACAAGTTCAGACACTCAATGAAGCATGTCGGACATAGGAGTACTCCCTAACATGGTAAGCACACATCTGCTGAAGAGAGCGGAGTACAAGAGAGAAGGGCGACTATAGCCAGTTTTCTTATCCATTCCATCTCAATGTGAAAGAAAGAACCTTGGTGTTCGAAATGGATGGATGCATACAAGAAACTTCGACCTACTCGTAACTTTTCAGCAGAGGTTCTTCTACTTCTAACTACTTTTACTGTAGTCTCACTGGAATACTTTACAAATCCAGATGTAGTTTGCCGTCTGCAGTCCTTGCAGCTTAAACTCCCCGATTAACTCATGACGCCTACCCCACTGACCTCAATAATTAGCTGTCTTCATGAATGTCATTCATTGCTGGTCAACATGATTTTTCTTGGGATACCTCTGTTAGAGCGTCCCCATGTCTTTACTATGGGCAGTCGCTGATCTTTATGGATAGGAGCAAACATTCTCAGACACCTGCACTAGCAGTTTGTCGATCCAATAGACTTAGATCCCTAGAAACAGGCTGGATCGAACCAGTGAGCATGTGTGTATTGCGTGGCACGTCTAGCAAATACTCTAGGAGTGCTCCAAATATTAATTGGAAATGCATTGGAGCCATAACGACAAAAATTGTCAGTACTTCAGCCCCAACTTAGTGTTAATAACATTGAGTGTAAAATTCATTAAACACCTATTTCACCTATCGGCAAATTATTACTTAATCGGAAAGACCGACCTTCTATAGACCTCGGCATAGATTGCTGATATATTTATTTATATGATCTTATAAACTGATCTTCTTAAGCTGACGCGGATCCTAGCGCAGGAATCAAAAACATCAACGCGCAGAACCCTTGAGGCGTTTTGGATAAATTTCAAAAATCCAAAGATAAACCGGAAAGACGAATGCCTCACTATCACGAATGACCTGGCGCCCTATTTCAAATGATATTTTGACCCCTGGGTGTGTCTTGCTTACGACCCCACGTGGTCAACGCGTGGGCCAGTCCCACTTGTAACATCACGGTGAGTAGCCTTTCTGTTCAGTGTGGCGTCTGTTTGAACGTTTGATCTTCATTAACACTTTAACCTTTTTTCCACCGAATAATAAAAATATTGTAATATAAAATACGTCCAGGCTGTGAGGAAGGCGAAGTCGCCGAAACCGTTAGCCATCGACCAACAACATCAACAACAACGACAACGAAGACCTGTACTAACTTCGCGTCAGCTTAAGAAGATCAGTTTGTAAGACCATGTAAATAAATATATTACCTAATCATTCTTATACAACATATACCTGAACTTAAAAGTATATAAAAGAGAACGCGAGAACGGACTTCTTCATAAATGGTCCGAATCTACAGAAATGAGATTCACATAAAACACATATTCAATTCTTTTTGGTTTACCGCCTTAATATAGGCACTAATTATCACAAAATTAACCAAGATAGCACATGATCAACAAGAAGTAGAAAGCCGACCAAGTAGTCTACATACCCTTCTGAAATGAAATTTAGAAGAGAACTTCGCTTGAATAAAGACGATTTTCATAGAGAGACAAAATTAGGAAGGAAACTAAAGTGTCACTGTAATATACACTTTTATGATATAGTATTACTTAAATTTGGAACTTTATCAGTGATAAAGCTTCGATATTTCTGTTGAACCAGTCGAATGATATCGACATTCCGATCTTCTTCACGATTTAAGAATAATACAGTTATTTCAACCATTGCCTCCATTACAAGCGCCGGCTATAAAAAGTATTTAAAGCAATTATATTGGTAAGTAGTTACTTGTACAAACTTACAGGTGTCTCTCCATGCAGTTTCAATGTTCGACCGATGAGCGGATTAAATAGGAACGGGAAGTCAGTGAAAGTGTAGTGCTCTGCATCCCTGTAAATAACCAAGTCCATTGCTTATCGTATTACTCATGGTCTATTATCTTCTCACGGTAAGGTATTATGTGAAATACAATCCCAGTGATGGTGAGATAATTGCAAAACTTGGACCTTAGGCCAGATTTGAACCCGTGATTTTCCTCGACGGTGGCTCACGTGTTACTCACTACATCACTGAGGTCCTTGCTTCGCTCTTCTCTCAGTCAATTTTTTATCTTAACGTTTCCACCAACGAATTTTGCCTGCGTCCAAGTTTTGCAAACCAGTCCAAATTCATTAAAAAAAAAACCTTACATTCCATGAAAAGTTGAAGAAAAGCAGCGCGTGCAAAGAGATTAAAAAAACTTACTTGAAAGTATACAATAACTTCTCAGTAATATTTCGCAATTTTTGTATCCTCCCAACGTTCTCGATATAATTCCAATTCGCAGCATTTAAAAATAGCGAGGGCTGAGAAGCTCTTTCATAATGACCAGGATCCAGTGGAGATAACCAGCCATCTAACACCACAGCAGCCTGAAGATGTAATATGCGACATTACATATATGTGTACATACGAATATATATAATTTTTTTATTTTACATGATCCGTCTTCACGTCTATGGTGCGGATTCCAGAACTCCTCACATTCGATCCATTTCCTCGCATCTACTGTCCACAAAGGTCTTCCAACTCTATGTGTGGCTTCGGTTGCTGGTCGAGCAATTCTGTCTGGCGTCCTGAGATAACCGGACTGGAGCTTTCCTAATTTGATTGCAGAGATCTTTCCTCAGACAAGTTTCGTACCAATTTCCTGACCTCAGATAGGTGAGAGGCTTGACTGACCCAAAGCGGAATTGAACTAGGACCATGATTATGATGATGGACACCACTACTACTGTGCTATCTGCCCATTATATATATACACACGCATATATACACATATAAATACATATATGTATATATATATACAGTGAGGAGCTTGTAGCGCAGTGGTCACAGGCTCTCTGCAAAACATATGGGATCGATCCCCGCACCCCAGACTCACCAAACTTTCCCTCTCTCCGCGGTCGGCAAATTGATACCAGACCTGCCTGGGAGGGTAGCAGCACTGGCTCGATACATCGGTAGGCCGCCGCGAGTCATTTCAAAGGCTACGCATGCATGGCGCATCCCTCAGCGATTGATGAACGCCGACAACTTTATCCTTTATCCTTTAATACATAGCCAGTTGTTGAAACATATTCCAGCCCATCTTAAGAACAGCCAGATGTTCCTGGATCGGGTACGTAACGCGTATCCTAACAGCGCGTACATGATGGAATTTCTCGACTTTACCGCCCTTTGTAAAATTGCGTTTTATGACTCCGCTGTGCAAGTCATCTTCGACTCCTTATTCAATACGAAGGAGGAATAAACGTGTATAGTTTAACGGTCCAGCAGTTGATGACACTCTTAAAGGCGTGCCTAAACTGCTCAATCTTCGGATGCTCCGGGAGGTATTACGCACAAATGAGAGGGCTGGCAATGGGACAACGCCTGGAATCAAGCCTTTCCATTGCATTTATGTTTAAAATGGTAGTTCCCGCAACCGATCTCTGGCCATTACTCTACTGTAGATATATAGATGAACAATTTGTCATTTGCTTCATATAAGACAAAATGTACAAATGTTTTGAGTTATTGAATGAACGGTAACAAACAAAATACCAAGTTTACCCGACAGAAACCGAAAGCCGGCTTCTATTTCTGAACGATCAAATCAGCCTTACCCAAAGCGACCATTTCACCAAATGGTCCGCCAAGTCAAGCGCCGAAAACATACTGGCTCATTACCTCCCCTCTAACTTTTAACACACAGAAAGGGCACTTGTAAGAAACATGTTTCAAACATCCACTAGTTTGTGCACAGGAAAAAAACAGAACAGAACGAAGAAGCCCTTAAATTGGAGCAGCAATAGCCATTTTCAGTGGCTACGAAACGGTTGCTTCTCGGGATAAGTATGGCGGAAGAACCATGCCTCCAAACGACAATCCTAGCGAAAATAACGTCTCATTTATGCTATCCTTCATTTCCAACGAAAAAAGCACAGTTATAAAACGTTGCTTAAAAGGAGCGGGTCCAGAGAAATCGGTAGCAATAGTTAAATTATCAGCGAACATTCTACAACGTCAGAAAATTCGTAGCTGTTTACATAACCGCCTTTCTACAACGCAAAATTGTGTAATATGCTCCAACGGCAAAGATGGTGATTGCAAGAGTTCGTTTTTGCATCCCTAATCTTTTGTAGAGCATGTGGAGACGAATACATTGGCGAGACGGTCAGACCACTCTGCATCCGTATAAAATAACATCTAGTTGATAAATTTGTCACCATCTTCGCACAAGAATCCAGAACATTGGCGTGCAAAACCCTCGAAGCATTCTGGGTGAATTCTAAGACTCCAAAATGAAACGCTGACAGGAGCCTCTCATCGTCACGCGAGATCTTACACAACATCTGAGAATGATACTCAAACGTCAGAGTGGATGATTACCCTCCAATGTGAGCTCTGCACGAACGTTTTCCACGTGGAATAGTCGGTGGAAGACGTAAACAGAGCGGTGAATCTGCGAGGAAGCTGTTGTACACCTAATAAAAATTAGGTATCGTGGTTTCTCTTTTGGTTGCGGTTAACTTGAAGCCACCAAAACGTCAGCTGTTATGAACAAATAATACACGACGAGGATGCTCAGAGATTTGTTAAACTCTTGACCACAGGCGTCTCCGGTGGGGAACGTACGCACTATTACCTTTTACGGGGGCTAACGCGTTTACCACCACACCGTGCGGGTCCTTCGTTTCGCCTGTACTTAAATAGTATATAACATCAACTTCATGCTTGCTCAACAAGAAAACAGTGAATTTATAGTGCACATAGTTCCCAGGATCGACTTTCTACTAACGTCGGCATTGGATTATAAATATGTTGTTTTCTCTCTCAGCAATCACGAGGTTGTTAAACAGCATACGTTTACTTCCATACAATATCACACATATAACACAATCGTAGCTGACATTTCGGCTATATCGCCTTCTTCAGAACCGTTTTTACGTCCCTTTCATTGACGAACAGTCGCTCTGAAGAAGGCGATACTGCAGAAACGTTTGCTACGATTGTGTTGTATATGTGTTATTGTATGGTAGTAAACGTATGCTGTTTAACAACGACGCGATTGCAGAGAGAGAAAACGACGAATTTATAATCGAGTGCACATACTTGTTAAAACAATACAACAGCAAAAATACCTGAAAATCTGTAGAAAACGCCGTGGCTGCAATTGCTGTCGCACCGCCAAAAGAATGACCAGCAACGTAAGCTCGTGAAAGATCAAGCCTTCCCTATAAGTTAGTAATGGCGAATATACAGCCAATTTTATTAGCTCTAGCTTGGTGCAAACCTTCCACAAAGTCCAGTCAAAGTCTTTTCCAACAGCAACTTTATCGCTTTGTAACTGACCGAGGTTAATTTCCTCCAGTACATGAAGCGCTTTTACAGCTTCAGAAACACGTTTGCTTAACTGAAATAAAATCAAAGCTCTCTGGAGAGTAGAAGGAACCATTAGGAAACAATTCCTTTAAAAATAGCATTTCACGTAAGCCATGGAAGAAACGAGTATAAGTACATACTTGCTGAGTTCTTATTTTATGCGTGCGTTTGTCGGTATGGTCGAAGAGCCGTATTGCGAAATGACGTTCAACCAATCTACCAGATGCGGGGTCGGGAACAAGTTTAAAGGTCCAACAAGCAGAATAGTCACTGAAAACGAGATCCTGAAAAAAGAATATGACTGCAGAAGTGTTTCACTCACCTGTGTTCAATGGCAGCGGCAACGAACCCATATGAAGCAAGAGAGGAACAAAAGGTGGAGTAGAACTGACGAGAACCTGCTAAGCCATGAGAGAAAACAATAACGGGAAATGCGTCTTTCACTTGTTGACCAGAAGACCGTAAGTGACGAGCGAGTTTAGCACGCCCAACGCATGCCAACCTAAAACTACGGAGCGTTTGAAACACGGGTAATTAGAAAATAAACAGAATGGAGACCTAGAGAATTCTACATCATAATCTGAGAAAAAATTGGAGAACCAACAACCTTGTTTCGCCAATAATCCAATTCAAAATGTATTGCAGTCGACCAGCCGACTGTTTCAAATAAGAAGCAAGCCCAATGACATATTCTGGGCGATCTATCCAAAGAGGATGATCGGATTCTTTTGTCCGATTGCTTACTCTCTATAATTCAACGAAGATGTAGCTAACAGCCTTGAAAAGATAATACTACTTTTGAGGATCCAATGTGTACTAGAGATTAACGGTAAGTCCCATTTCTTATTTTTATTCTCTATTTACTTATTTATTTTTTATTTACATCTTCCCAACGGTTTACCCTCTCATCGTGGCTGGAAGATGTTCCTGGGTGTAGGGCTGCACTGTACAGCGGGGAATTCCATTAACACGACAGGGCCTCCTAAACTGAGGAGTCCGGCGTTCCCATCAGGAAGCCTAGCTAAGAATAATCTTATATCAGGATCCACCACCGTCCTGGTATCAAACTGCTCGCATGGTAGCAAATCTCCCTTTGATTCACAAGGGCAGCGATTGACGCTAGTGGTGACCACCTGGGAGAGACTTTGGCTGGGCTGACCTCGGGGCTAAAGAGAACCATAGTGGCTAAGTCAGCAAAACTCCGCAAAAATAGAAATTATGCTTGTGCCCTCACAACCAGTGAAGACGGGTCGTCCAAGAAACCAAGTTAGCAACTGTTTACTTACATCAACAAACTCCGTGACATATATAGTCATTACAGTTAACTGCAAAAGGTAGCTGCTTTTCTCAGTAAACTCACATCCTTATCGGTCGGATAGTAGATTCGCATGAAAACGCCAGTGTCACCGTCATTTGAGTCGGTGATCATCAAGTCAGCGCATCCTGCCGCATAGGGGCCAGAACCAACAAGTGGTAAGATCGAAGCACGACTGGTGACAGACCACAGAGCTCCCATTGATCATGAATACCAATAAAAACACCGAAAACCTCAAACATAAAAAAAAACACGCTGACTTACTAAAATAACGGGAATAGCAGCCGCCAGATAAAAAGCTTCGATGAACATGAAGCAAATAGTGCAATGGAATACCTAAGAAAAAAAAAACACGTTTCAATCACGATGATGCTGAGATATTTCCAAAACTCCGAACCGCAGGTGTCTGCGGTGGGGAACGAACGCGTTATTGTCCTTTCCGGGGAGTAACGCGCTCACCACCACACCATGGGGGTCCTTCACTTCGCCTGTCTCTCAGCTAGTTCTGTCGATCACTGCCATCAGCAATCACCCGTGAACGGAATTGATTGGGAAGCCCAAATCCGCATTGAACAATGATGAGTGATTGATGATGGCAAAAGATCGATAGAACTAGCTGAGAGACAGGCGAAACGATGGAACCGCATGGTGTGGTGGTGAACGCCTTGCTCTCCGGAAAAGACAACAGCGCGTTCGTTCCCCACAGCATACATCTGCAGTCCCAAGTTTTGCAAATATCCCAGCATCATCGTGGTTATTTCACAAATAATACCCTGCCGTGAAAACTAGTAAAAAGCAGTGAATGAAAAAGTTAACACGCTTCAAAGTTCAGAAGAAAGAAAATTACAGATGTTTCCAAGGTGGATGACATATAAAACGAACGAAGACGGGCATAAAACGGTCGACGACTTTCAGTACCGATTGTCCAACATTACAATGTGAAAACCTCAAACTTTTCATGATCAACATATCTTGTGGTCGTGTAACTTTCTTAAGAAGGCAACAACAAACCTTATGAGTTATATAAAACATAAAATGTCATACGAAGTCTTTATATTGCTGTTAACCAAACACATGGTGTTATTTTACTTCTTTACTACGATGGACCTCCCAACGGTTTACCGCCCCATTGTGGCTGAGAGGTGTTCTTGGGTGTCAAGCTGCGATGTGCAGCGGGGTGATCCTTTCCACGGCAGAGCCTCCCAAGCTGAGAAGGAGTCCGACGTTTCCATCGGGAAGCTCAGCTAAGAGTAAACCAATACCAGAATGCACCACTGTCCTGATATCAAATTAGTCGCATGTTGGCAAATCTTCCCTTGATCCACAATGGTGGCGACTGCCTGTGGTGGTGACGACCTGAGTCAGGCTTTGGCTAGGTCAACCTAGGGACTACAGGAAACCATAATGGCTAATTATACCAGCAAAACTCCGAAAAAATGGTAATTTTGCTGGTGTCCGCACAACCAGTGAGGAAGGCTATCCAAGTATCCAAGTAAGTAAGTGTTACGATAAAGCTGACGTTTCCGCCTTTCGCAGAGCCTAGAATGATCAACTTGACCGCAATCTACCCAGACAAACACCTCCACCTTAGTTTAGAATTTTCTTTTGTTTGGTTATGGAAGTCTTTCGATGAGTAGATTGCAGTCAACTTGACCTTTCCAGACTCTGAGGAAGGTGAAATCCCCGAAATTTCAACTTCATGGTAACAACGAAAGAAAATAACATCTCGTTTTTGCTCAACAGGAGCATAGAGAATTATGTGATTAATGCCGATGTTAACATAAAAGTTGGTCATAGGAATTAGATAAAGTAGTTTTACATAAAATATTAAAGCTCAGAACTTACCCCTTCTTACCATACATTAATTTGCGCAATTTCTGCATCCCCAACCTAGGCGCGCGTGTGGCGCAGTGGTTGGAGGCGCTCTGCAACGCACATATGGGATCGATCCCGGCGCTAAGTTGGTACTAGACTTGTCGAAAACGATGGCAGCACAGGTTCGATGCATCGGTAGGCCACCGCTAGTCATTGTAGACGCCAGATATGCATTCAATCACCTCCAATGATTTTAACGAAGTCGAATGCATTGCGCATCCCTCAACGATTAATCAACACTGAGCTTTATTCTTTATTTATTCTTTAATTTCTACAGTTGCAGATTCATTTTTATAAAGTTTTCGATAGAGCGAAACGCGATATCACTGAAACTTTACTGCTTTCTTCATTATGGAAAATGCTGGTAGAGTTAATTCCCAAGACCGACATTTTCTTAACCTCGGCACTGATAAATAAACTCACTGTTTTATTGATATGCAAACATAAGGTTGTGCTGAACAGTTTCTTCACAAAAGCTGATGTTTCATCGAATTTCGTGTTCTTTAGAACCTGCAAAGAACAAACGAAAGGAAGGAAGAAAAAGAAGAAGAGAAGAAAAGAGGGAAAAGAAGAAAGGAAAAAGGTCACATCCGTCGAAACGTCAGTTTTTGTGAAAAAACATTTCAGTACAACCTCTGAAGTGTATACAAAAAAACAGCGAATTAACAGAAATAATTTTCGTATCCTTATTGAGCAAACACAAGGTGTTATTTTGTTTCTTTATAGACGAACACGCTGGCGTTTCAGACTAATCTCCCTTCCTCAGAGCCTTGAAAGGTCAAGTTCACCACAATCTACCCAGCCAAACACTTCCATAACCAAACACAGAAAATGCTAAACTACGATGGAGGTGAGAGAGAGGCGAAATGAAAGAGACGCGTGGTGTGGTGGTGAATGCGCTAGCCCCCAAAAGGATAATAGCACGTTCATTCCTCACAGCAGACACCTGCGGAACGGAATTTTGCGAATATCTCGGCGTCGTTGTGCTTGTATTTCGCATAATACTCTGCCATAAGAAATTGTAGTAGGCGGTAAATAAAAAGTAAAACATCAGGATGGTGGTTTAGGTGGGTTGATTGCGGTCAACTTGACCTTTCCAGTCTCCAAGAAAGGCAAAATCCGTTGAAATGTCAGCTTCATCATAATAAAGGAATAAAATGACTTCTCGTGTTTGGTCAACAAGAATATAAAGACTTGTTCGATCAACGCTAAGGTTAACAGAAAGCCTATCGTGGAAACATAAAAAATTTTTTGATCAAATAAACTGAATAAATAAAATTCTGAGCGTCACGTATTTTTGAATGATAGGCAGAATATTATAGGTGCACGAACAGTGCAGTGGTTGGAGGCATCACTCCGACACACACGTGGAATCGATCCCCGCGCCCATGGCCCACCAAGCATTCTATCCTTCAAGGGTCGGCAAATTGGCACCAGACTTGTATGGGAGCATACCAGCACTGGCTGGATACATCGGTGGATCACCGCGAGTCATTGTAAAGGCCAGATATGCATTCAATCACCTCCAACGATACTTAATGAAGTCCAACGCCGAGAGCCGTATCCTTTTTTTAGGCAGAATATTTGTGTTTAAGCCTCCAGCTTATGAAGTAGAATATTTCACTCCGAAGAAGCTACTATTTGGAATTCATTCCTGTCACCAAGCGCAAAACACTCGTTATTGTCAGAAAATCGTACACAGGTACTATATAAAGTATAATGACCGTTAGTAAATCCTGGAAAGGTTCGACAGGAAACACGTGGGAGCTTGGCGTAAGGTCCTAAACAGGACCAGGAGAAAACTACATTAGTGACTTCGTATGGTCCAAAATTTGATGGGACCCACAACCCTTAACAAAACCCTTGACATAATGCTACTTTCAATGTAGTGACTGTGAATATTGTTCGAGCAAAAAGCCGACGAAAGTGAGTTCGAACTCCGAAACTCATGGACAAGCATAGGACAAGCTGGCCGGCTATAGGCCAATCGTACGTTTACTTAGGTAATGATCTCTATCATAGATTTGGAAAAGCACTAAATATAGTCGTCAACCACATGCGACTATAATCAGCTGTTCTAAACTTCCTCATTGGAAGTCACGAAAAAGCGGCTCTGAAGAAGGCGATACTGCCGAAACGTCAGCTAGTGTTGTATTGTATTGCGTTTCTCTATGGAAGTAAATGTATGCTGTTTAAAAACCTCGCGATTGCTGAACAAGAAAACGACACATTCATATTCCAATGCCGAGGTTAAGAGAAAGTCGATCCTGGGAACTAAATATAGTTTCCAAATCGAATTAGAGTAGCTGTGACAAGCGTAAGAAGTTAAATAACCGTAACTAGACACAAAACAGATTAAACTGGTTTCCAAAGACCTGGAATTCTTGGAATGATATCTCTTGAAGAATTGCAAAGTAGAGCTCCTGAATCTATATTTCTTAAAATTTTCCACAAAGGAACAGTTCAAAAATGTATGAAACGTTTACCTAATCTCCTGTAAGGCGTGCGGAGAAGAATACATTGGCAAAACGGGCAGACCCCTCTGTGTCCGCATAAAAGAACACCTAGCCGGCAAACGCCAACCAAATACCCCATTATGCACGCACAGGACCCAGAGACATAACGGGGAGGACTTTGAAGTACGTGTCACGATCCTCGCACGGGAATCGAGAACACAAGTGCGCAAAACTCTCGAGGCGTTCTGGATTAATTCCAGAAATCCGAAAATGAACAGCAGGGAAGAATGCCTCATTGTCACGCGTGATATAGGGCAGTATATAAACCTATTATTCTGATGGGAGGGGCACGTTACGCTTCGAGGTGAATTCTGTGCGGTTGGTCTTCACGCGATATACTCAGTGGAAGACTCATAGAAAGCGGTGAGTGTGCGGAGCTGTGTTCAATGTGATTGAAATCTTGGTTTGGCGTTTTCTCTGTTTGGTTGTGAAGGTGTTTGGCCGAATACGTTGCTGTCGATGTGACTTTTCCAGGCTCTGAGGAAGGCGAAATCCGCCGAAACGTCAGTTTTACGTGAGTGGGGAAGTGGAATAGCACCTCTTGTTTGCTGAGCAGAAGTGGAAAGAATTGTATGAAACGTTGTCAAGAACTCTTAGTGAACTATCATCTCACCCACCGTTCCGATAAGGACCGTTGAGAAATGTCCAACTATAGAACGTCAGTACTTACTTGGATACTTGGATAACCCTTCTCTACTGCTTGTGAGGGCCTCAGCATAATCTCCATTTCTTCGGAGTTTTGATGGTTTAGCCATTGTGATTCTCCGGAGCCATGAGGTCTACTAAGCTAAAGTTTGCCCCAGGTCGTCATCACCACAGGCAGTCGCTCCCGTTGTGGATTAGAGCGAGATTTGCCACTAGTTCGACATGCGATTAGTTTAACATCAGGACGGTGGTGGATCCTGGTATTGGTTTGCTCTTAGCTGGATTTCCTTATGGAAGCGCAGTACTCCTTCTCAGCTTAGGAGGCCTTGCTGGGGGGATAAATCTCCCCGCTGTACATCGCAGCCCGACACCCAGGAAACATCTCCAACCACAATGAGGTGGTAAGCCGTTAGGAGGAGTAGAAAGATAGGATATAACGTCATTATTTCATAGAAATTGTCAAGAAAATCAGCATCACAAAGATAGTGCGGTGAAATTCGTTAACGAGTTGCAAAGATTTGTAGAGGAAAATAAGGAAATGGTGAACAAAAGCTTCCTCACTGACTACTTACTCCATTACGGAAGTATCTTGACAGTTCCTAAACTATCCAGTAGAAAACACCACGCTATTGATCACCTCAGTTCGCTACCTTAAAATCCACTCAAAGAGGGCATAAGGCATTGCAGGTAATCGTGGAATAGACGTAAAACTGCGCAGTGAGTTCAATTGCGGACAGCACTTCCTGGGTTACTGCGAGGGAAGTATGAATCGATGAGAGTGCTGTCGTTTCAGCGATATTCTCTTGATGCGTGTCAATTTTCTGCATTTCGTCCTAAACACGGACCCTTATGAAGCCCATCGGCAATAATGACGTTATATTGGTTATTTGCTGGTTGCTTTAGTTGGAAAAGAGATCATTTAAAGATTTCTCTCAGTTGGATACTTGGATGGCACGTCTTCACTGGTTGTGCGGTCCCCAGCATAACTACCATTTCCCGGAGTATTGCTGGCTTAGCCATTGCGGTTCCCTGCATTCCCGAGGTGAACCTAGCCAAAGTCTGCTCCAGGTCGTCACCACCCCAGGTAGTCGCCCCACCTGTACATCAGACAGAGATTTGCCACCATGTGACTAGTTCGATTCCTGGACGGTGGTGGATCCTGGTACCGGTTTACTCTTGGCTGGGCTTCCTGATAGAAACGCCGGACTCCTTCTCAGCACTGGAGGTCATGCTGAGCGGATGAATCTCTCGCTGCACATCGCAGCCCCACACCCAGGAACACCTTCCTCTGAGGCGGTAAACCGTTGGGAGGGAAGATTTCTCTAATTTCCTGAAAAGTTGAATTAGCCTATGTATTACGTTATTGAGACACTAACTGCATTCGAGAATTTTCGTTTTTCACTAGTAGGAGCCTAGGGGTACTACTGTCGTTTGTTGCAGTATCTATACGTACGCTGATCTGCTCTGTCCTAATATTTCATCCAATATGATTGTTCCTGAAACTGATATGTAAGGCAAAGTCGGAGGAGTATCGTGCATCCACACTTCTCCCGTCACATCGACTGGTTCCATTTCTTATTTCATCGCTTCGTCATCCTCCCTTTTCAACTGTCACGTCATCTGAAGAAAAGTGTAATTAGTTTTCACTTTGTGATCAATCAAAAGAAGTCCGCAACGAAAGGTTTTTCTACTAATGATAAATTTGTTGTCTGAGACTTCAGTACCAGAATACGAAATGGCTGTGCAGTGAATGCATGTTCGTGAAATTTAGAGCAGTTTACCAAAATGGAGGTGTGATCATGTCCTTGGGCTTCTATCTATGGCTCCGACCTCTCAGACAGGTCTGGTAAGGATTTGCGGAGCCCGGAGGAATAGAAGGCTTGGTAAGCCAGGAGCGATGGATTGACTTGAGTCGAGCACGTGTGTATTGTTGGACATCTCTATCCGTTGTGCTACACAGCACACCAGAGAAGATTGTCCTTGCAAGAACTCTGGCCGACGTCAGCGAGTTGAGAGACAGGACTTCGACAGGTATTCTACTTAATAATCAGAGAAGTTGTGAAGACAATGAACGGAAACAAGATGAATAGGAAATCAGAGGAAAAAGAATCAGACTAAAAGGTTACAGGACGACTGAGGACGGATGGAAAATTCTCTAGCCATTGCTTAATAAATGCACCCAGGGCGCTCGATAAATCTGGAAAACGAACTGATGAATGTAGGCTGCTCGGACGAAGGCACATGTCAAGTCCCCTGATTTTCGACATCTCGGAGTGTGTGGCGGCGTCTCCGATCTCTAATCGCTGACGTTAGTCGGAACTACTATTTATTTCTCTCTCTGCCTTACTTGTGTGATATTGACGACAAACTCCTCACCCTCTCCATATTAAGCTCGAAGTTCCAAGTACCTTCCATTTTGTTTACATTGCGTCTAGATGGGATTTTGGTTTTGAAATGAACAAACTATTCGAACATGTCGATTCTATCTAGAATGATCTGGAAGCAGTTGGACATGATTGTCGAGAAGACCAGAGTAAATGTCTGTCCCATGTGGACATTAAAAAGTGATGTCCTTTACTTTGTCATCGACGACGTCCCGGGAGCGATTTTTTGCACACTCTAATTTCTGAAGCGTCACCGAATACTGCTGCATCTATTCTTTATGCCTATTCTTTGCGTTTCTTTGCAAAGCATTTCCACGTTCGAGCGTAAGTTGGTTGCTTGGGCTCGTGCGGTTCCACTTCAACACTCTAGGCTTTGAACTCATCATTGACAATTTTATGAGCGGTAATATCCTTGTAGACCTTCGAAAAAGACCATATGGAATGCTTCGATCTCATTTCGTCGTAGGCTAATGTTGCGGCTAAGTTGACGCCGATGTTGGTCCACGTGGTTTCAGTCAATGTCTACATGTTCGTCCAAATCGCTTATGAACAGGTTCGTGCACGTGTTGACAAAGACACTAACGCTGCTGACTCCTCTAGTATCTTAGGTTTTGGGGAGCACTTGCCACCGATTGCCACGGCACTTCACAGCCAGTGTATTCTCATCCCTATTGATCCGATAATGTTATCTTTGCCTTCATATTTAGAAACATCTGGTCCCGAGCTGAACTTGATAGCATGCTAATACCGTACTCATCCTACCTAATGTCTTCCAATTTAGCCTATCGTAGGCTCATTTTGTATCGTAGGAACAAGACCTTTGGTTGCTGTTTTTTTTGCGAGAAATATGTGTGGATAGCTGGCCGGTCTTTGACGCAGAACTGAGTATACTCGTCTTTGGTTAAAGCTTTCCCAAAGTAGACGTCGTGCCCACTTGTTTAGGTAGCAGTAACCAAATTTCGAGTACTTCTGACTCAAACCAGTGCAGATTTTTGATCTGATTCACGTACAAGAGAACACATGGGCGCAAACACATCCATACTAGTGTGCATGGAATCTCTTCGTTTTCTTGTTCAGCAATCGCAAGGTTGTTGAACAGCATACATTCGCTTCCATAGAAAAACACAATACAATACAACAATAGCTGACGTTTCGGCAGTATCGCCCTTTTCAGAGCATGGAAGGGCATACTGATGTTCAACTTACTGGGCGAAACGATTCAATAACGCATACAAAAGAGCGAAAAACTGTTGTTGGAACTATGTTGAAAAAACTATAGGCTCTGAAGAAGACGATATTGCTTGCCGAAACGTCAGCTACTGTTGAACAAGAAAACGACGCATTCATATTCTAATGCCAAGGTTAATAGAAAGTCACTCCTGGGAACTGGTATCTCTTCTTTCGTATTTAAATTTTACTTTTTATTTATATGACCCACTTTCACACACTCTGCAGATCCCTGCACTTCATTCAGTCGGTTCCTTGTCTTGCATCCCTCACCATGAATGGCTCAAGATTTATGTGCTTCTACTTGAGAATTTTGTCTTCATGAGTGTGACTGGATGCTACTAGAGTAAAGTCCTCCTGGGTAGTTTTTCTGACTATGCTTCATCACTGGCATCCACTGGCCCTTGTGGACGATAGCGGACTTCTACCGGACTATTCTTATTCTGGTACCAACGTTCTGACCCTGCTAGGTGGGGGGATTTCGTTTGCCCATGGTGTGGTCGAACAGCGATCATCTGTGTTTTGCACGGTATCTCTAACCACTGCTCTTTTGACATCGCGTTTTCATAAATATAGGAGTTACAACTCTTTTCGAAGCACCGGAGACAATGAATCCATCCCATGTATTCAGCTATGTTTTATGATAAGCATAAGTTTCCTACTGTTCAGAGTTTAACATTCTGTCTTTCGATTTTGAATGCGCCACGTTGCTTCTCGACTTACTGCATGGGAAACTCTCAGTAAAAGATATCGTAGAATGGTATTTAAATAGTTTATTAATGATAACAAAAATTTTAATAACCGCTCGAATAAAGCACGGAAAGAATTCACCTCGTAGCGATTCCGAATACCGACAGTCTATTACACATTCCTCACCCATTTAAGACTGTGGCTAATCACAATTTAACCTATTATTTACTGCCTATTCTTTTTAACGGCAGGGTATACATTGTGAAATATAACTTCAATGATGCTGAGATATAGAAACGAAGGACCCGGATGGTGTGGTGGTGAAGTGCGCTGCTCCCCGGTAAGGACAACAGCGCATGCTCGTTCCCCATCGCATACACCAGCGGTCCGGAGTTTTGCAAATATCTCAGCATCATTGAAGTTATATTTCACACTGTGGCTACTGGGAGACATAAAGAACAATACTGCTCCGATAAAGGATGAGCAGGACATTGTACGGTTTTTTATAGCGAGATAGTTTTAATTATTAACTACAATTAATAAGTCGATATTTGCTTTCCGATGTGTGAACGTCAAAATAGGTTCAAGAATAGTTTTTGAAGAACACACCATTGGCACCGATGGATTGCGTACAATGGCATGACTAATATATTACATATTCTGGGCAGTCACAGTTCCAAACGTAATAGATACTAAGCATAGGAATCACTTGGCAAACCCCAGAAAACTTCGAAATTTCTAACCTAGATCGGGATTGGCTCACAGTCTCTGTTGTGCAACTTCCTTACAGCTGAACGACAAAATAATCGCCGTTTTTCTTGACGAAGCAACACATCATCCAGAAGGGCGATAGCGAAACTGTGTTTGTGCTACTCATATTTTCTAGAGCATAAGATCTATGGTAAGGACTGATTTCATCGTCATTTTCTCGAGAGACTTTAGAAGGTAATACTTCGGTTCCAATCAAATCCTTCCCTTCATCTAGTCTTTATCCACATCTTGTACACTTCTACCAAACCACTTGATCTTTTTTAATTTTGTGGTTTTCATGCATAGCGTTCTTGTGAATTCAAAGTATGTTGATTATGATGTCGCATTTTTCAGATCTTTGGTGTGGGTTCCAATTAGAAAGGAAGTAGTGAAAATATAATACCTTTCTTCCTAGAACCAAAACTGTTTGGATAGTTTCGAAATTTGAAGGAACATTCGTAAATTTTGCTGTTGTAAGAAACTCATAATAAGATCAGATAAGCAGCCCGTATAGTGCAAATCGATGACGAGGTCTCGTATTGACTTATAGGCAAGAGTTTCGGTTCACAGAGTCTTCATATTACTAGAAACTATTGTCTATAGTGAAACAGTAGGTGCTACGTCCAGATAAGATAATGGGAGCAAGGAGTATACACAATCATTCAGACGTAAGTCAACTAGAAAGAAAAAAGTATTAGTTATTATTTTGCAACTTTCACCTCATAAAGAGCTAATAAAAAGAATAAATAGAAATTTGCAACAATTGGAAATGTGACGAGTATTGCTAGCTCATAATCGAATGGGTGTTTCATCTGCTCTACACTTGGAGATAGTGGCAGGGCCTCACCGGCGAGCTTCGGGCACATCACATGGAGCGTCTACGACTGCTGCCTCCAGTGGATTTCGAGTCAAAGCACTCAAGGTGCTGCGATCACTGAAGTTTCAGACAGAGCAAATGAAATACTCCAGATCTACATATTTTGCTTCTAGTAGTACGAAACATCGAAAAAAGGACGTATTGCAGTTGAATCCTAAAGATTGCGGAGTTTAATTTCTATAATTCTAGCGAAGCAACTTCTTAGAAGCTAGCAGGTAGGAACATGGTTTTAGATAAAAGTTTGAGTTGAAAAAATGTTATTCACAGTTAGCAGCTCCGTACAACTCCCAATGGGACCAGTGGGACAGCAGGCTCATTGTCGAAAATGTCACGCAGACTGCCGCTGCGGGACACTTTTGCTGTCGAGGAGAGAAATCCAGACGACATTTACAGCCGCGAGTGAGGAAGAGGCTGGGTGCACCAATCAAAAAGTAGAAAAATGACCTGTCTAGTAGAAGTCCCACACGATATTTACATCCATGACAGAGGATAAGAATGGTTGTAGCAGTCAATTGGTAGAAAAATGACGTGTCAAGTGGAAGTCGCCAAACAAACGGCGGTGCTCAGATGGACACATAGATACATCACTTCTTACAAATCGTGCTATGCAATCTCCTGATGGAGCACGTTTTTTGTTGCTAAGCTCTAGAATAGCTCAGGTGTTCATCTGAATACATAAATCAAAGGGAAGCTTCCGCTCGTTCGGTGGAACACAAAAGGAAATAGGGTACGTATCGTGTCTGTGTCGGGCGCATGTGGCGCACTGGTCGGAGGCGCCCTAAAATACACGCGAGGAATCGATCCTCACTCGCGTGGCCCACCAAGCCTACTATCCCTTCGGGGTCGGCAAATTGGTACCAGACTTTTCTGGGAGGATATCAGCACTGGCTCGATACATCGGTAGGCTACCGCGAGTCATTGTAAAGGCCAGATATGCATTCAATCGCCTCCAAAGGATGCTTAGTGAAGTAGAAGGCATGGCGCATTCCTCAGGGATTGATCAACGCTGAGAGCTTTGTCTTGTCTATCCTATTATCGTGTCTAAGTGACCTATTCATGTCTTTTAGCAAATATGGCTTAAATGGCTCCCTCAAAAATTGTGGTTTTTTTACTGCTTATGAACAATCATTCATAAGTTCTTTTAGAAACGTCCTGCCGTTATATCCCTTTCTTTACCTATACGAAGTAGCAGCTCTCACGCACCTGGAATTTTTTCTTCCATCTCTTTAATTGTTGGATTTCCGATGAAGCCGCCTCCAGAGAATGAATATAGCTAGTACACAGTTACCTAACTATGGAAGGTTTTGAAGATGTGGATAACAAATTTTGTTGCTACAGTATGGAACAACATTAAAAGGTATAACTCATGCACACCGCCTGCCTGGTTCAATATCAATGAGGTTAACTGTCGGTGAATTCTCATTTAAACTTACGGGCTATAGCACGATGAAGTAGTACAGTAGCACAACCCTACCAATCTTAGTGAAAAGAAATCCAAAGCAGACCCATTTCTACATATCAGATAGTGACTGAGACGGAAATGTGGTGGAGCATCTTTACAAAGACTTCATCTAGAATCAAGCACTCGTTTCCACCTTAATGTATTTTTTCCTTTGACTATGTCTAGCATGAACTCGCAGATTAATTGAAGATAACCGCAGTAATAGACGACGGATTTGCAAAAACTTTCTCACTTTTTCATCCGATGATGCTTTTAGCAGGAATTCGCGACTTAATTGGAAATAGGTAGAGAAGATGGATGTGCAATAACTTCCTTATTTTATTATCGTTTAGCTGTAAGCCACATGATGACATGCTGATGTACTACTTTGAGGTATCCATAGTTCTAATGTACATGAAGATCGAGAAGATGAGAAGCGCTGTATGAAGCAGAACATGGAGCAAGGGTAATGGAGTCACTGTAGGGGAAAGGAATTTCCTGTATGGGAAGACGTTGTGAAAGAAGCAATGCAAACCTATTTGGGAGTAAGCCTAGCGTGGATTGTGCCGTATACCGTCTGTCACAGACCAAATGAGAAAACCAAGCACCAGAGATCATGAGCCGTTCGCAGTTGTTTAAAGTGAATAAAAGTGCGAAGCACATATTTACAAGGACCGTTTGAACAGCTGACAGTGAGCAAACACAACTAAATGCACAATGGAATAAAGCATGGCAGTGCATTTTCATGAAAATACTCGCTAACCTCGTACAGCTTTTTATTTATTTCCCATTATTTTTTTCTATAGTGGGGTATTATGTGACGTATAAACCACAGCGATGCTGAAATATTTTCAAAACTCAGAACCTAGGTCAGATTCGAACCGGCGATTACCCTTTTCGGGGACTAACGTGTTACCCACTACATCACCGAGGCACTTCCTTTGTCGTTCTCTCGGCCAGTTTCCTTACGCTAACGGTGCCATAAGGGTGCGTGTGGAGCTGTGGTTGGAGGCGCCACTGCGACGCACATGTGGAATCGATCCTAGCGCCCATGGCTCACCAAGCCTTCCATCCCTCCGGGGTTGGCAAATTGGTACCACACTTGTCTGGGAGGATAGCAGCACTGGCTCGACACATCTTTAAGTCACCACGAGTCAAGGCCAGATATGATAGGCCAGATATGATATGATATGGTATCGCCAGATTGTGAAGGCCAGATATGCATTCAATCACATCCAATGGTAATTAACTCGAGTGCATGGTGCAACCCTCAGAGATTGATCAATACCGAGAGCTTTATCCTTTCATCCTTTTTAACGGTGCCATTAGCCATCACCTCTGTCAGAGGGATTGATCTGCGGAGCACAGATCGGTATCGAACCCAGTTCAGTTGAGGCAACCGTCAAATCTACAGTGTATAACTTTCTATTTACTGCCTATAATGATAGTATTTGTATTGGTATTGGTGATACTGAGATATTTACAAAACTTGGAGAATCAGATGGGCTTCGAATCCGCTCCCCAGATCATTCCGGTTGACGGATTATACCTGATAGAAGCGTAAAGGTAGAAAAAGAGCCGCCTAAGAGAATGGCAATGTAAGGGATCCAGTGATGCAGTGGGTAACATGTGAGCCTTGGAAAGGGTAATCGGTGGTCCGAATCTTGTATGGGGCTTGAGTTTTACAAGTCGTTAACTTTCTTTTCCACGTTAAAGGATGACATTCAAACTGAGACACACGGGAGCAACATACTCCATTTCACTGGCTAATCTACTCGCCAAAGGAAATTTGTTGTTCCTAGAACTTCGATATAATCATGCCAGTGCTTTTTCAGGTTGCCACCAAATACAGTCGCCTTACGACGGTGGTGAAATTCGCATTAATTTACTCCTAGGTGAGGGGTTGGATGGAACTTTCGAATTATCTCATCTCAGGATACATTGTCAGGGGACGAACTTCTACTCTACACTCCATTCACATCTAAATACATCAATACATCCCCCTTCACAACGATGTGATAAGCCATGAAGTTTTTTAAAAATATCTATTTTGTATGAGTTATGATTAAAATTCCATCTTTCGATGAAAAAACCAAAAGTTGCAAAAATTTTAACACAAGCGTGGTGGCCGAGAACATCAGTGATCGTTTCCAGCTAATACCGTATACTCCTTTTTCTAGGATAGAAGCTCTTGGCGTTGATCAATCTCTGAGGGATGCACTATGCATTCGGCTTCATTAAGCATCGTTTAGAGTAGACTGAATGCATATTTGGCCTTCACAATGAGTCGCGGTAGCCTGCTGATGTATCGAATCAATGCTGCTATCCTCCCAGACAGGTCTGGTATCTTGCGGGCTGCAGAATGGAGAACTTGGTGAGTCTGATCTAATGTGCTTTCTGTGACACCTCTAACCGCATTGCTATATGCGTTCTATATTAGGTGGATATGAATTTTCTATGAGCTTCATCAATTTCTAACGACACTCCAACTTTTTTTGTTTCTCCGTCACCTCATGCAGCATCTACGTACTGAGCTTTTTCATCTTTTCAATCTTCTTCGAATGCTGAACGAATTCGCTCTAAAGTGGGGAACTTCTCGTGCACTCTTAGCACTGATGATACCACAAAATTGAACGAAATAATATGCGAAATTAAAAAAAGTTAAATCTTCAGCCCATATGGTGTGAAACATTTTTGCCGATGCATAAAATTTCCGCTCTGAGCACTTACATTGAAAACTTCGTCAGCAGTACTGAACTTCTGAGCTGACTCGTTTCTAATATCTGCGCGTCCGCTGTATTAATAAAAAGGATAAAGGATAAAGCTCTCGGCGCTGGTCAATCCCTGAGGGAATGCACAATGAATTCGACTTCATTCTTCATTTAACTTCATTCAACACCGTTGGAGGTGATTGAATGCATATCTGGCGTTTACAATGACTCGCGGTGGACTACCGATGTATCGAGCTAGTGCTACTATCCTGCCAGACAAGTCTGGTACTATTTTGCCAATCCCGAAGGGATAGAAAGTTTGAGCGCGTGGACCGTTTGGTTTGCGTTGCAGGACGCCTCCAACCACTGCGCCACACGCACCAAACCTGTATTAATAGACAGTCGATCTTCCTCGTCTTTGAAACGTCTACCAGTCAATCTTACTTCCCCAAAGCAACGTATAACATGCGATATCCTGATGGTACATTTTTGGTGTTATCTATGTGTCCAATTATTTCCCATGTTCATGCTGTCTGACATCAAGAGCCCTGTAGCTTCCATACACCTGTTAATATGATGAATTGTGTGCTTCTTTTATTCTCAAGTTAGAAAGTAATACACGTGAGAAAAACTGCCAAAATATCATGAGAACGAATACAAGTAGTATGCAGAAGAATGAATAAAGTGTAAGTACACGTCGGGAACTCGCAATTGCAAAAAATGAGGAAGTAGATCGAAAATGCAGTGAACAAGGAGCGAAGCTAAACCCTAGAGAGCACATTTATACATTATGTGAATCCGTATGAAATATTCCGAACGGAGAAAGCGTTACGAGTAGGCTACGGTAACTGAAACTTGCACAAGAATAGGTAGAATAGGTATAGAATAGGTATAGGTACTACGCGGTATTTTTTCTTTTTTTTTGCTGACATAACTACAAAACAGTGTAATATGATGTCGGAAGAGGTCTACATTGTGGTAATGGTTAACATTTCTGAAGAACAACAGGCTTTACATGTTCATCGTGAACTTTGTTCGTACCAAGTATCTAATCATTATTTGATCGACGTCGTAGACGACATACCTAGAATGACGTCGGATTAAAAAAGCGAAATTCGAAGAGCTATTAAGAATAAAGACCGTACTCATTGTACAGCAACGAAGAACCATCTCCTTTCTCCGCTTTCACAGGTTTTCCAAGTGGAACTGAGTACCCTTCTTCAGACTCAATCGTGCTAATAGGATTGGGCTCTGTTTTACCAAGGCCTAACGAGAAAGCGCTATATAACAGAGTAAATAAGAAAAGTGAATGTTAAGAATCAAATATGTAATAAGTAACACAACAATCCCACAACCTTGGACGCTGTTGAAGGTCTTGAGAGATCTAGGAGAATGATCAATCGCATGGAGCTCTTCCTTCACCTTCCCTAGTGCAACATCGCACAACAACAGAAGTCCGTCCGCATTATCGCTAAGAATCTGCAATAATGCACTTAACAGAAGAGAAATGAAATGAATAAGTCCGTGATAATTTGGATATATAGTGTCCATTTTCATTTCAGTGCGTGATAGAACTTTTGTGCGATATCCTGTACATCCATTTTATAGCTAATCGAAAACAGAACGTAGGAGTGGTCGGAACAGAATAGCAATCTTATACACTTGATGATTTTCAAAAAACCTTTTCTTAGATAAGTTCGCTGGACGCTAATTTGACTAACAATTGGTTGTTACTTCATTTTAATCGCCATAATGAATCATGGTTACTATATTGTATACATGGGCATAAAAAATACCGAAATAGGCTGCCAACCCATTCCAGATGAGGATAACAAATGGTTAGATGAGGGGCTATTGTAACAGATAGTAAATGGTAGCATATATATATATATATATATATATATATATATATATATATGTCATTTATACTCAAAGGACAGTAGAGGAAAGTCTCTTCTTCAACTTTGTTATATGCACAAACCCTCAAGTCCTCTAGATACCAAAAAATTACATTGCAAAAACCTGCTATTCCATGAAAGCTGTGGATTGGGAGTCATCAGAGTAGTGGATGAGCAAATCCATATCGATGCTGCATCTATTTTTACACTTAATTTTTCGGCGCAATCGCTATGAGTTGGTACCAACTACACAACTACATACTATATCCTTGAGGACAGCCGAACTACGGTGAATTATACTAGCTTCTGTTTAGATGCATCGTAAAGATTTATTGCTATACTTATCACTTTTTGGTGAACTAGTTGTGAAGGTGATCAACAGATGTGAATGACAGGAGGATTAATCGTGAGAATCCACAACAACTAAAGAGATGAAGAGAATAGTCGGTTTTCGCCCACGCATGGAAATTATTGTACTTCTTGGCTGGGAAGTTATTGAAGCTCCAATCGAGTCTGTGCACTCCGTCCAATTCTGCTTCAAGTTGTGGAAACATAGATTTTTCATGTTCTTGACCCGCATACAAAGCAGATAATGTAACGCATGACAGAAGGGTGGATAAGTTGTGTAGAAGCAGACCGATTATCGAGCTCACAGCTGTTGGCCTGCAGTCTACGTTCCTGGCAAGAACACGTGTTGATAAGTCCCTAATATAGTTTAGAGGCAGGAGGTTCGCGCTTTTGGAAAACATCCAATATAAAAGGTATAAATACTGCATCAAGGGATTCAAGTAAAACCGTGGTGTGTGAAAGTACATTCAGAAGTAAGAGTGTGAGTGGAAAAGCACTTGTACATAGACGACTTCAACATGACTTCATTTACGGCAAGAATGCTCGAAAAGAAAACCCTTCTGATAGTCATGTGTAGGAGGAACAGGAAAAGTCTTGCAAAACTTGCCATAAGCGGAGAACAGAATAATTGAGAGGTATAGAAGAATGCTGAAATAAAAGAATAAGACGGAAATTAAGACAATATTTTAAACACATGACACGACTCTTCTTACCTCAAAATCGCACCTTGTCAAAAGCTAGAACCAAAGGAAACTTCGTCGACACAAACAAATAGATGGTATCCTAATCTCTACATTTCGAAAAATCTAGTAAAGTCTTGGAAGAAACCAGAAAAACAGAGTAGGTTTTGTTGGCTGTTACGAATCAGCTAGAACTAAGGACTTGAAATCTTTTAGCATAAATTTCAACAAGATCAACACAAAGTGCAACCAATGTAACAAGTATGTTTGCTTAGATTGCTTCAGAAATTGTCATAAAAATAATTGGAGAGATTGTAGGTCGTATAGTATGGAAAAAGTATGAGTTTTAAAAGAATTTTAGATTATAGAATAAGTCTTCACAAATAATATCAATAGAGTGTTACGACATTAAGAGTTATAAACATGGACCCATATGGAAACGGACTGATGAACAACTTGCCCTTTTAGGAAGAAATGGTTTTGGTGAAGTGAGGTGAACAATTGCACTGCAAATACACTTACGCAAGTTAGCTCAATATTTTACCATCTTACCATAGTGAAAAATGATTCTACGTGTTGAACTACACTGCTCAAGTACAGCAGAGTTACGGCAAAAGTTTACATGGTGTGCAACCTTTTTACCACTAAATTTCTTGCCTTCGAAATGAGCTTATCCGAAGAACTTTTATAAATTTTTAATAACAGGGAATTCCTGTATCCAAATCGTGGTTGTGTTCAATAAGTTATCGACTAAATAAAAAGTAAAGCACAAAACCTCTACTCAAAATAGACAGCGGTAAGCAGAATACGTTGATGTAAACTCACGCCGACCGATATGCCCATATCCACAGGTGAATGGAATCCACTCATATTGGACTCTTAGTGTTAAAGTACACGTAACTAACCTTGCAGTAGTTTGCGGACTTTGATACCATATCAGCGAAGTACACACCCTTTCCAAACATGTACCCAGTCTGAAATAGAGGCCTTCAGAAAAAAATAGCGAATGTTTTAATAGAACGTGATATGTAAAGTAGCGAGGTTAGACTCCATCACGACTTCAGGAAAGCTAGGCTAGTCAGTAACACTGGCAAAGTTTCTCTATTCAGCTATTAATTCAATATTTTGCTACCTTTCAAATGATAAGAACCATGCCAATAAGTAAAATAATGTTGCTAGACGTAAGGAAAATCTACTAGCAACACCGAGAACTACCAAATATTCACAAAAACCATCTCGCACAAAAAACATTGCAACAAAAAAAATCTTTTCTAAAGCGAACCGCTGGCGCCTCGGGTGGAGCAATTCGGAGTCCCTGCGAAAGGATACCTCCATAATTAGTAGTGCTCGAGCCGTGCCACAGAAGGCGACGATTTCCAAGTTCAGCTTTGAATTTGCCCTTTTCGCCAGCGCGACTGACACGTATAACCTTGAAGTAAAAGTTTAAAACCAGTAATCTGTTTAGAGGGCGGCAGTATCTTGAGTCAAAAAGGTGAAAATGAGAAATGATGACGAAAAAGATGAAAAGATGAAAAAACGAACGAGATACGGTATGCACAAAAATGGAAATGGAAGTTACATCTACGATACTAAGGTCGAACAATGTATGAGTCGCTCCACGAGTATTTGCCATGTAGTTTTTGATGATTTCGAATTCTGATGACTCCGGATCAACAACCTGAACAATTATAGCACTTCTAAGCATAAAATCCTGCTACATATGGCAAATGAAAACTAATTCTAAAATCGTTCTAGTTATTCTATAATCACCTCCATTTCACACTTCAATTTCTCATAGTGAACATCCACAGGATCGCGGTCATCCGCTTTGCTGTCTTGTTGCCCGCTGATTACTTCGTAGGCGATCTGGATTTCCAGCAAAGAACCCAACATATCGCATTTTTCCTGGATAGCCACATTTAGCTACAATTCCTATCATGGTATCAAATAAAATGATAGTACTGCTTTATCACCTTTATTAATTCCAAAGAATTCAGTAACGGAGGTTTCTCCATTCCGAAGTTGTGCGGGATAAGAGTGTAGAAGCGGTTTGACGCATCCAAGACTTTCTCAGCATCCAGCTTCTCCGACAAAATCTTCAATATGATAACACTTTGAACGCTTCATTGGTACAGCGATTTTATAACTTCGATCCTATTTGGCCTTGTTAAAATCTTTTTCTATTTCTAATCAAACCATTAAAGCATCGAAAAACATGAAAAATAATAAGTAGCAACTCATAAGTCACAAATGAAACCGTTAACTGAAAACTGAAACAATAGTCAGTATTCCAAGAGAGAAGTTCAAATATAACACTACTTCACAGGAAATTTCATGAAAATTGCTCAATGTTGATTTACAACCGACCGACTGAAGTTCCGTAAGAATCGAATATGCATTTGTTATTTGTTTCTTCGAAAGCTTACCCAGCGGCATCTTGTCAAGATCGAGCTAAAAGATTCCGATATTTCTAAAGCAAATAAACAACTGTAAGCTAGCAAAACCTCTTGAAATTACCTGATAGCCCAGCATTGCACCTTCCATTTGCTCCATATCAAAAATCATAAGAATAATATCTTTAATGGCGGAGTGGAGTTTTGTCTTTGAACCAGGGATAATTCCGGAGTCCTGCACATGTTTCTGAAGACACTACACTATTAAAAACTGTCCTTTAATTCTACTAAAAACAACTAGTAGTTTTTAAACTATTTAAAACTAAATTTTAAAAACTTTTAAACTAAACTAGTTTTTAAACTAAACAATTTTAAACATTTTTGTAGAATTAAAAAAGGATCCATAAAAAAACTATCACCTGTCGTCTCGTTGATCGTCGAGTGACTCGAGCGGGCGCCAGTAAATTTTCCATTTTTCCCTGCCGTGTGCAAGAGTAGCCCAGTTGGTCCTGCTCGCTCTAGCGACTCGTCGAGCATCATATCTTTCTTCTAGGATTTTCGCGAAGAACTCTGACCATCGAGTCGGTGATCTTCCTGCAGTGCTTTTAATATCCCGAGGAATCCAGTCACTAACGGCTCTTGCCCATCAATTGTCATTCATACTCATTATGTGTCCAACCCATTTTAGCTTCGACTGTTTGGCGTACAGAACGGCATTCTTGATTTTTGATCGTTGATGCAGGTCGGAGCTTCGGATCCTATCCCTTACTTGTGTGGAACGGGATACTCCTACCACCGTCCTTTCGACTGCTCATTCCATGACGCTGAGCGATCTTTCATCCTGCTTACGCAGCGACCAGGTTTCTGACGCATACGTTAGGGCGGGAAGTATCGTTGAGTCGAAAAGGTGGGCATAGAGTCGGGTGTTCTTTGTTCTCTTCACTACATCCTCGATGCTCTTGAAATTTTTCCACAGGC